>JABUOV010000441.1:0-34307 GCA_025617405.1 Perca schrenkii
TAATCCAGGTCTCTGTGAGAGCAAGGAAGTCAAGGGATTGCAGGGATGCAAAGCCAGATATGAACTCAGTCTTGCGAGTGGCAGACTGGCAGTTCCACAGGCCACCTGCAACAAGGAGAGAGTTGTAAACACCACTGCAATTTCCTTTGCAGTGGTGTTTACAGATGTTCCATGTGTCTGAAAGCTGTACTCATTTGTGTTTTGTGTCAGAGCCTCAGTCATGTCTTTGGACACAAACTTCTGGAAGTATTCCAATGGTGTGTGGAGGGAAATGTCATCTCCTGTGATATCCAGACCAGAAAAATCAGTGTTGGGACTTATGAAATCTTTTTTCAGCCAGCGATACCTGTCACGGGGCATGGTGTGTTTGTTTGTTTTTGGCTCGATGTCCACGTGATTATCAGCCGGACAGTCCAAGGGTGGTTGGTTTTCTTTGTCCACTTGTTGACAGACATCTTCATCTGACTCTTCATCACTCTCATCAGTGTCATTGAGTTCCATCTCAACTTCACTCTCCCCATTTTGGATGATATCAATCACATCCTGCACACTGTATCGCGGCTCTCTCCTTGCTGGTGGCATTCTGAAAATAAAATATCAATTAATTAACATGTATAAATATGCTTTTTTATATTGTAGTACACAACCTGAAGTAATAGATAGGATGGTGGACCAAGTGCTCAGGGTACAAATGTTTTCCAGGCAGACAATACTGTCTGCTTATTGTGAGTTGCTGTAAATGGCTTAGCCTACGCTCTCTCTTTATCATGCTAAATGAAACATGCATCCCAATCACCAGCCATTTAGTCACACAATACTGCCTTGACATAACAATACTGCTTCTTATGCTCTCTAATTATCATACTAAAAGGAAAACATGCATACCCCCATTTACATCCACACCCCACATTCAGGAACATTTTCACCTTTCCCAGAACTCAATTGTCTGTTGATATCCTCTGAAATGTTAGAACAGTCTGATCAAATTAACTAAAAATTTTTTAGAGATAAAACTTTTAAATCAGTCAAATTTGACCAGAACACAATACAAGGGTAGAATGTATACTGTCAATGTATAAAGAAAATACTCTGTTTCAGGCAGTGGTGAAGTGGAGGGAATACAACCTGTTTGAGCCCACTGCAACAAGCCACACTCACCCAGTGTTGTATAATTGCAACAAACATTTAACAAGCTCTAAATGGAATTTGATGCATATATTCCAAAATAACTACATATGTACATGCTCTAGACATTATAATAACAACCAAAAAAAATATAAAAGACATTTTACTTGAAGAGATGTTGTTCGAAGGAAACCTTGAGAGGTTGTGTGAGTTCATGGCCCTAAGGCGGGACTTATAAACAAATGTATGATCCAATAGCATTGTGAGACTGAACAATAGGACCCAATGACTATGTAAATGTGGTAAAAAATAAGATAAAAAAATAACAGAGTGTTTTTAAGGATGGCGTAATTTCCCGCCGTGGTCAGAAAGAACAGGAGGAGACACTTTGTTTCTCTCACTAGGTCTCTAGAGTCGGTACTTGCTCCAAAGATAATCGCCGTCACTCTCTCACTTCTCCCTCTACCACACACTCCCCCCACACACACACATGTGGCTCGACGCACACACCAGCGCACAAGCATAAACATCAGGCCACTTATGTAGACTACTGCAAGAGCTCTGCGTGGAGCCTCCGCACAACTGTAAGACGGCCAGACGCGTTTGATTCCTGCCGGTTCCATAGTGAGAGCGGCGCAGCCGGAGAAATTTTGGGCGCTGCGGCATATTGAATTTATTATAAATGGTTTTTACGCGTGAGAAATACAATGTGTGGCGGGAGTGCGTGACAAAAGACCGAAATGAGTGACTGTCACGCTCAATGCGTGACACTTGAGAGCCCTGTTAGTGTGAAGTGTGACTTTGGGAGTGGGGCCTAACGACTCCCAGGTGCTTTGACTGATTAGCGAGGGTGTGGCCTCCCACCTGGATTTGACAACATAAGCAAGCTAAAATCAGACCAAAAGTCAGAGTGCTTTTGATTGCTGAAGGAATTGACTACTGGACAGCTAGCTACTAAGTTAAGTACTTACTTTATTTGGGTTTTCTGCTACTTCTTTGACTGTTCTACTTTCTTTCTATTGCTGCTGCTGTGTTTTTGCTGTAATTGGTTTTGGTTGAGCAAAGTTAGTGGTTTTTGTTAGAGTGAAACTAGTTAGTGTGAAGTGTGACTTTGGGAGTGGGGCCTAACGACTCCCAGGTGCTTTGACTGATTAGCGAGGGTGTGGCCTCCCACCTGGATTTGACAACATAAGCAAGCTAAAATCAGACCAAAAGTCAGAGTGCTTTTGATTGCTGAAGGAATTGACTACTGGACAGCTAGCTACTAAGTTAAGTACTTACTTTATTTGGGTTTTCTGCTACTTCTTTGACTGTTCTACTTTCTTTCTATTGCTGCTGCTGTGTTTTTGCTGTAATTGGTTTTGGTTGAGCAAAGTTAGTGGTTTTTGTTAGACTGAAACTAGTTAGTGTGAAGTGTGACTTTGGGAGTGGGGCCTAACGACTCCCAGGTGCTTTGACTGATTAGCGAGGGTGTGGCCTCCCACCTGGATTTGACAACATAAGCAAGCTAAAATCAGACCAAAAGTCAGAGTGCTTTTGATTGCTGAAGGAATTGACTACTGGACAGCTAGCTACTAAGTTAAGTACTTACTTTATTTGGGTTTTCTGCTACTTCTTTGACTGTTCTACTTTCTTTCTATTGCTGCTGCTGTGTTTTTGCTGTAATTGGTTTTGGTTGAGCAAAGTTAGTGGTTTTTGTTAGACTGAAACTAGTTAGTGTGAAGTGTGACTTTGGGAGTGGGGCCTAACGACTCCCAGGTGCTTTGACTGATTAGCGAGGGTGTGGCCTCCCACCTGGATTTGACAACATAAGCAAGCTAAAATCAGACCAAAAGTCAGAGTGCTTTTGATTGCTGAAGGAATTGACTACTGGACAGCTAGCTACTAAGTTAAGTACTTACTTTATTTGGGTTTTCTGCTACTTCTTTGACTGTTCTACTTTCTTTCTATTGCTGCTGCTGTGTTTTTGCTGTAATTGGTTTTGGTTGAGCAAAGTTAGTGGTTTTTGTTAGACTGAAACTAGTTAGTGTGAAGTGTGACTTTGGGAGTGGGGCCTAACGACTCCCAGGTGCTTTGACTGATTAGCGAGGGTGTGGCCTCCCACCGGTAGCCAACACAGTCCCCTCTTTTTATTTAAAATTGGTATTTGCGTGAAGCGGCAACTTCAGCGGCGGCCTCGTCGGTCGAAGACTCGGAGGACAAAGACAAAGGAGTCTACGCAGGAGTCTTCGCGGGAGGCTAAGTGGGAAGTTAAGTAGGCTGATATCTCATATCCGACCTACATTGCTTGGTGACTTTATCCGGAAATGTGCTGCTTCTCCATTCCTGTCCGCGTGTCCTCTCGGAGATACTACAAACCACGCATTAGCTCGCAAGATTTCCGCAACCCCACCACTCTTACCTATCCCACCCGTTCCACACACACACTAGAAGATGGGCCTAGTACAAATGGCTGGAACCCGTATGTATTGGGAGACAGAGACACGGTACTCCCCTGTTGCTGATGTGATGCTGCGCAACAGATTCCAATCCCTGTTGACGTCATTACATTTTGTCAACAACATGACAGTATCTGAGACGGAAAAGAAGGACAAACTATGGAAACTCAGACCATGGCTTGATTCATTCAGAGAGAAATGCCTGCAGGTGGTACCAGAAGAGCACAACTCTGTGGATGAGATGATGATTCCTTTCAAGGGGAAATTCAGCAGCATCAAGCAATATATGCGAGGCAAGCCAAACCCATGGGGATTCAAAGTGTGGGTGAGAACTGGAATCTCTGGCATTATGTGTGACTTTGATGTCTACCAAGGCAGTGTCAACGGAATACGAGCCAAATCTGAACTTGGATTGTCAGGTGATGTTGTGATGAAACTTGCTTCCACACTTCCAGAAGGTCAGAACTACAAAATGTATGCAGACAACTACTTCACCTGTGTTCCATTATTAGTGAAGCTCCTTGATCGGGGAATTCATTATGTGGGAACAGCCAGGCAGGTGCGCCTACCCAACTGTAACCTTGAAGACGAGAAGAGCTTGAAGAAAATGGGGGAGAGGAAGCTATGACGTCAGAGTGGAGGGGAATCACAACATCTGTGCTGTCAAATGGTATGACAACAGGGCCGTCACACTTCTGTCATCCTTTGCTGGACCTGAACCTGTGCAGAAGATTCAACGCTGGGACAAAGCCAACAGAACCTACATTGAAGTTGAGAGGCCTTACATTGTTGGTGCCTACAACAAGTACATGGGAGGTGTGGATTTGTTGGACTCATTTACAGCCAAATACAAGTTCCCCATCAAATCCCGTCGCTGGTACATGTACATCTTCTGGCACACCATCATTCTCGCTGTGGTCAATGCCTGGCTCCTCTACAAGCGGGACTGCAAAGCTCTCAAGATGTCTAGCAAAGAGACAATGAACAGGAGACAGTTTCAGGCACAGCTAGCATCCTCTCTCATCCTGGTAAACACAACCCTTCAAACTCCAAAGAGAGGACGGCCATCTCCAGGCAAAGGGAGCCCAGCAACACAGGCAGTGACATCAGGAAGCCCTCTGAATGCTCAGAAGAGACCGTCCAAGAGATGTGCACACCTCCCATTGGATGTACGCAGGGCCCTAGTTGCACATTTCCCACGGAAGACAGGGAGAGGACGCTGCAGACACTGCGATAAAGGATACACCAACACGCAATGCAGCAAGTGTGATGTTCGCCTTTGCTTTTCAGAGGACAAGAACTGTTTTTGGGACTTTCACAACCAATGAAAGTCAGTCATGAAAAGAAAAAAAAGGAATGGAGAAGTTGCTAGAAAAAGCAAGAGTTTTATCTTGTTTAATATTTTTTTTAATAAATGACTTCATAAAAAATATGACTAATGTATAATTATTATTAATGTTATATACCTTTATGGGGCTAAGTAATCAATCAAACCTGCAAATGAACCCTTAGTTGTTCTGAAATATTGTTCAGACGATGTGAGTACAAATACATATTTTTACATATTATCTGCTCCCAGCTAAGCCCAATGTTGCAATATTACAACATTTCTCTAAAAACGTACATGAACATTTTTTTTTTTAAAACTCTTTAATTTCTGCATCAAAGGCCTCCTACAACAACATCTGAAAGGTAAAATATTTTTTTTTAGGTTTTTCTATATTTGGGTCTTACAGGGTTAAGGGGAGACCAATCATTTACAAAAGTATCCAGAGTTCCATCCAGTACATTATGCCTTCTTTCATATGGTAGCAGTGACAGAAGTTTTTCACGCCAAAGAGTTAAAGTAGGAGAGTGTTCTTTAATCCAAACATGAAGAATGGAAAGGCGAGCAGCATATAGCATTATAGACATTATTTTTGTTTCCGGCACACAGTGATTTACACCAAGGATACACAATTTCAATTTCATAAACAACCGAAGACCAGAATAATACAATTAAAAGACAGGACCATATTAAGTGGAAATAGGTTCCTGTATCCTTTTTACATTTAAGACAAAATTTTGTACATGTGTCGTATTTACTTCGAGTTCAGGGGGTCACATGCAGCTTATTGATAATTTTATATTGTACTTCATATGATTTGTTTGATTTAGTAATTTGTCTTGCATGATTTAATACTTTGTTCCATATCTGGTCTTCCAGTGTAACACCAAAGTCAAGTTCCCAGCTTTGTTTAATATTTATTAAAACTTTATTATTTGCTGTAATTTGATCATAAATATATGTCATTGTTTTATTTTTCAATGCAGCTGCCTTTAATAAAATGCTATCAAGCACATTTATTTTCCCGCCTTGTTTATAGTATTCAATAGAAGTAAGATAGCTTCTTATTTGTAGATATCGAAAAAAAATGGACCTGAGAGATATTGAACTCCATCCATCCATCCATCTTCGTCCGCTTATCCGGTGTCGGGTCGCGGGGGGAGCAGCTCCAGCAGGGGGCCCCAAACTTCCCTTTCCCGAGCAACATTAACCAGCTCCGACTGGGGGATCCCGAGGCGTTCCCAGGCCAGGTTGGAGATATAATCCCTCCACCTAGTCCTGGGTCTTCCCCGAGGCCTCCGCCCAGCTGGACGTGCCTGGAACACCTCCCTAGGGAGGCGCCCAGGGGGCATCCTTACCAGATGCCCGAACCACCTCAACTGGCTCCTTTCGACGCAAAGGAGCAGCGGCTCTACTCCGAGCTCCTCACGGATGACTGAGCTTCTCACCCTATCTCTAAGGGAGACGCCAGCCACCCTCCTGAGGAAACCCATTTCGGCCGCTTGTACCCTGGATCTCGTTCTTTCGGTCATGACCCAGCCTTCATGACCATAGGTGAGGGTAGGAACAAAAACTGACCGGTAGATCGAGAGCTTTGCCTTCTGGCTCAGCTCTCTTTTCGTCACAACGGTGCGATAGATGGAATGTAATACCGCACCCGCTGCGCCGATTCTCCGACCAATCTCCCGCTCCATTGTCCCCTCACTCGCGAACAAAACCCCAAGGTACTTGAACTCCTTCACTTGGGGTAAGGACTCATTCCCTACCTGGAGAAGGCATTCCATCGGTTTCCTGCTGAGAACCATGGCCTCCGATTTAGAGGTGCTGATCCTCATCCCAACCGCTTCACACTCGGCTGCGAACCGATCCAGTGAGTGCTGAAGGTCACAGGCCGATGATGCCATCAGGACCACATCATCTGCAAAGAGCAGCGATGAGATCCCCAGCCCACCGAACTGCAACCCCTCCCCATCCCGACTACGCCTCGATATCCTGTCCATAAATATTACAAACAGGATTGGTGACAAAGCGCAGCCCTGGCGGAGGCCAACCCTCACCCGAAATAAGTCCGACTTACTGCCGAGAACCCGGACACAACTCTCACTTTGGTCGTACAGAGATTGGATGGCCCTGAGTAGAGACCCCCCTCACCCCATACTCCCGCAGCACCTCCCACAGTATCTCCCGGGGGACCCGGTCATACGCCTTCTCCAAATCCACAAAACACATGTAGACCGGTTGGGCATACTCCCAGGCCCCCCTCCAGGATCCTTGCGAGAGTAAAGAGCTGGTCCGTTGTTCCACGACCAGGACGGAATCCGCATTGTTCCTCTTCAATCTGAGGTTCGACTATCGGCCGAACCCTCCTTTCCAGCACCTTGGAGTAGACTTTACCAGGGAGGCTGAGAAGTGTGATACCCCTGTAATTGGCACACACCCTCTGGTCCCCCTTTTTAAAAAGGGGAACCACCACCCCAGTCTGCCACTCCTTTGGCACTGTTCCAGACCTCCACGCGATGTTGAAGAGACGTGTCAACCAGGACAGCCCCTCCACACCCAGAGCCTTGAGCATTTCCGGACGGATCTCATCAATCCCAGGGGCTTTGCCACTGTGTAGTTGTTTGACTACATCAGTGACCTCCGCCTGGGAAATCGACGACAATCCCCCGTCATCCTCCAGCTCTGCCTCTAACATAGAGGGCGTATTAGTCGGATTCAGGAGTTCCTCAAAGTGCTCCTTCCACCGCCCTATTACCTCCTCAGTTGAGGTCAACAGTGTCCCATCCTTACTGTACACAGCTTGGATGGTTCCCCGCTTCCCCCTCCTGAGGTGGCGAACAGTTTTCCAGAAGCACTTTGGTGCCGACCGAAAGTCCTTCTCCATGTCTTCTCCGAACTTCTCCCACACCCGCTGCTTTGCCTCTTTCACGGCAGAGGCTGCAGCCCTTCGGGCCCTTCGGTACCCTGCAACTGCCTCCGGAGTCCTCTGGGATAACATATCCCGGAAAGACTCCTTCTTCAGTCGGACGGCTTCCCTGACCACCGGTGTCCACCACGGTGTTCGTGGGTTACCGCCCCTTGAGGCACCTAAGACCCTAAGACCACAGCTCCCCGCCGCATCTTCAGCAATGGAAACTTTGAACATTGTCCACTCGGGTTCAATGCCCCCAGCCTCTACAGGGTTGCACGAAAAGCTCCAACAACAAACAACCACTCTGGTTTAGATCAGGGACCGTTCCTCCCAATCACGCCTCTTCATGTGTCTCCATCATTGCCCACGTGCGCGTTGAAGTCCCCCAGCAGAACAATGGAGTCCCCCACTGGCGCCCCATGCAGGACTCCACTCAAGGTCTCCAAGAAGGCCGAATACTCCGAACTCCTGTTTGGTGCATATGCACAAACAACAGTCAGAGTTTTCCCCCCCACCACCCGCAGGCGTAGGGAGGCGACCCTCTCGTCCACCGGGGTAAACTCCAACGTAGCGGCGCTTAGCCGGGGGCTTGTTAGTTTAGCTCCAGACAACACAGCCCTGAGGTTCACAGAGACACCCAAACCTCTCCACCACGATAAGGTGATGGTTCACGGAGAGATATTGAACTCATACTGTAATTGTTGGAAGGACTTCAGAGCATTATCTGCATAAACATCTAATATTCTTATGATAACAGCTTCTCTCCACTCATTAAAGCCAGCATCAATACAGGTATGTCTAAAATCTGGATTATTAGCAATAGGAGCCAATAATGAGTATTTGTCAAGCCCAAAATATTTACGAACAGCACTGAGAGATCTACAGATATTTTTCAGTATATAATTGTGCTTAATCTTGGTATATACTTTTGTGAAACATATAAATGGAAGGTGTTCTAACTGAACCCCATCCAAACCTATACCTTCTAAATCTGGAAAGCAGAAATGGCTTTTTTTAATCCACTCTGCCGTGAATTTTAATTGTGCGGCCCAATGATAAAATTTGAAATTTGGGATGCCAAGTCCTCCTTTTTTGATTGGTAGTTGAAGCTTTCGAAGTGCCATCCTTGGCCTTTTATTATTCCACACAAATACTCCTACCGCACTATGTATTTTTGTAAATATTTTGGATGGAATATAAATAGGTAGCATTTGGATAACATACAACAGGCGAGGGAGAACATTCATTTTAATTATAGCTATACGGTCCAAAAGAGAAAGTGAAAGATTAGTCCATCTTAGAAGGTCAGTTTTTATTTTTGCTATTACAGGTAAAAGATTATGTTTAATCAGCTTTGTAAAATCTGCACTAAAATATATACCAAGATATGTAAATCCTTTTTTGGTCACTTTAAAAGGATGATAGCTTGATGAGCCTATTCTTTCGCCGAGCGGAAAGGCTAATGATTTTTCGTAATTTATTTTATATCCTGAAAACTTACTAAAGTTTTCAATCATTTTTATTAGTGAAGGGATGGATTTATTAGGATTCTTCAAAAATAAAAGTACATCATCGGCATAAAGCGATATCTTGTGGGAACGGCTCTCTGTTTCAATGCCCTCTATCTCCTCGCTCGTTCTTATCAATACCGCCAATGGTTCAATAATTAAATTAAATAAGAGAGGGCATCCTTGTTTTGTTCCTCTCTCCAGCAAGAATGTCTCAGATGTAGTTCTGTTAATCAAAAGAGCTGACTGAGGGTTTGTATACAATAGCTTAATCCAGTTGATAAAACTTTCATTAAATGAAAATTCTTTTAAAACTCTAAATAAGTACTTCCATTCCACACGATCAAAAGCTTTTTCTGCGTCCAATGCAATGACCACTGCTTTTTCTTTTTTATATGCTACATACTGTGATATCCCAAGCAGTCGCCTTACATTGGCGCTAGACTGTCGCGTCTTAATGAAGCCTGTTTGATCGCTAGAAACTAATTTATGTATCACATTGTTTAATCTTATTGCCAAAACACTTGCTAAAATCTTTGAATCTGTATTTTGAATTGATAATGGTCTGTATGATGCAGGGTTTTCTGGATCCTTGTGATCTTTTGGTATTAACGAAATAATAGATTGTTGCATTGTCTTTGGCAATTTCTTCTCATCATAAGCATACTGAAACATTCTTGCAAGCAAAGGACCTAAAATGTCCACAAAAGTTTTGTAGACCTCTGCTGGAAAACCATCTGGACCACATGCCTTTCCACTCTTTAAAGAATTTATTGTCCTTTTCACGTCATCAACTGTAATTTTAGCACCAAGTGATAAATTATCCTGCAAGTCAAGTTGAGGTAGCTCAAGCTTCTGAAAAAACGAAGTCATATCCCTTTCACTAGCTGTATTATCAGATTTATACAAATCACCAAAGAATCCTTTAAACACATCTGTTATTTCACCTGATGTATAAACCAGTTTACCGCTTTTATCTCTTATTTTCGATATTGCGGACTTACGTTTTTTATTATTAATTAAACTCGCTAAATATTTTACAGATCTATACTGTTTATACTTTTGTAAAAATAATTCTCTCTGTTTTTTGGATTTCCAATGAATTGAGTGCTGTTTTAGCAGCCATAACCTGATCCCAGCTTTCAGCGGAAAAACTATGCTTATGTTTAGTCTCAGCCTCTTGTAGCTTTAACTCTAGTCTTTTTTGTTCATGAATAATTTTCCTTTTCCTAGCAACACAATATGAAATCATCAAGCCTCGGAGATAAGCTTTTGTAGTTTCCCATACATTTGCCGGATCAGTATCATCGTTGTCGTTAATTTCTAGAAAATGCATTAAATTTGCTTTAGTTTTGTTACAAAAATTAGTATCAGATAATATTGATCTATTACATTGCCAAACATTTTTATTCTTATATAAACAGGTGAATGCAACCTCCATTTTAATTGGAGCATGATCTGACAGATGTATATTTCCAATGCTACTTTGTTTTATCAATTCCAATAATATTTTAGTAACCAAGAAAAAAATCAATTCTTGTATATGTTTTATGAGGATTTGAAAAAAAAGTATAGTCTTTCTCTTTAGGGTGCATATGTCTCCACACATCAACTAAATCAACTTCATCAACCATTTGTTGCAAAGCTCGCTGTCTAGGAGTTGGTTTTGCACTGATGATGGTGGGCCTTTTATCAAAAATATTATTCATTACACAATTCCAATCTCCACCAACAATCATATAGGGACAGTGATACTTGAACAGTAAATCAGTCAGTTTAGTAAAGAATGTAGGATCTAAATCAGGGGCAGCATATACATTTAGGATAGTAACTCTCTCTCCATATAAAACCCCGTGCAACAAAACATAACAACCTCTTTCATCAATTTCAACGTGACTAATATTAATGGGCAATTTTTTATGCACCAGTATCGCCACCCCTCTGCTTTTACTATTAAATGAGGAAGAGTACACATGTCCAACCCAGTCTATTCTAAGTTTTTTATGTTCGTTTTCAGTCAAATGTGTCTCCTGCAACATTGCAACAGAAACATTCTCCTTTCTCAGAAATGTAATTATCCTCTTCCGCTTGACTGGATTATTACACCCTTTGATATTAAATGAACAGAAATTTACTGGTAAAAGCCATAGCATCATATGCATAAAATATCTAGTACTTTCCCCAATATGCAAGGTATTGGAAATAACAGTAGTTATTATTAACCCTTTGGTATTTAACTAAAAAAAAACAAACAAAGGAAACAAAAAAAAGAGAAAAAAAACCCCAAAAACAGGGGCCAAAATACCAGACCAAACAGGGCTGATATTAGCCACATTAGAACGTTAACCTAAATGGTCTTGTCTGCTTTAATATACATAAAAAAAAAGAAAGTCGCTCCTATACTTTCAGTTCATTTACAGTCATTGGGCACAGTATGAAAAAAAGAATAAGCCCGTTTGAGCGACCATTGAAAACACAATACATGGCAGAGTTATGAAGTCATAGAAGAGGCACTAGATTTATCCAAGTCATCGAGAAATATCTGCGCGTCTGACGGAGTCTCAAAGCGCTTTTGTACTCCCATAAAGTCGACAGAAAGTATCGCGGGAAACATCATTGCATACCTTATTCCAGCAGCGTATAATTTCCTTTTCACAGGAACAAACAGTTGACGCTTCTTCTGCACCGCAGCGCTGAAATCTTGATAGATGAACACTCTGGTGTCTTTGTAGAGTAGCGTTCCCTTCTCTCGAGCAAGCTTCATCACCTTTGCCTTGTGCTGATAATTCCCGAACTTGGCGATAATCGGCCTCGGTCTTTTACCAGCAACAGTAGCAGCAGACACACGGATAGGGATGTGATGCGCTCTCTCGATGTGCAGGGTGTCCTGTGGCAGATTCAACGTCTCCATCAGAAACTTTTGAACAAACGCCACAGGGTCGCTTTTTTCTTCACCATCCATTATTCCAAAGATAACCACGTTGTTCTGTCGGCTTTTATTCTCGATATATTCAGCCTTTGCTTCCAGCACTTCCACTTGTTTGACCAGAACCCGCACTTTACTGTCAGTGCTTTCCAGATTATCCTCAGCAGCGCTCACACGCATTTGCACTTCAGCGATCTGTTCATTTAGTGCATTCATCGAACCATTCATTTGCATCATCTGTTGCTCCATTGTTGTGAATCTCTGCAGAAGTTCATTTTGGTTTAGATTGAGTCTTTCCCACAGCGTTTCCATTGTGATCGGGTTTTCCCCTGCCATTGTTGCAGTAGTTTGCCGTAACAGGTGCGCACACTTTAGTCTTGATTAGATCACCAAAACTTACTTAATAGTAATCCACAATAAACGCACCAGTTTTTAGCATTATGCAGTGGCCGCTCTTTTATTGTGCCATATCTGCACGCATGAATCAAAAGGAGCTAATATTATAAAGTTTAAAGCAGACAAGGGCTGCGCTACTACACACGCACGTCTACCCTCGCAGCCATCTTTTGTTCATTGGGTCTGACTTTGGCCCGGTAACCAACTAAACGAAGGCGTAGTAGACCTGTAAAAATTAAAATTATTATTATTATTTTTTTATTTTTTTATTTATTTATTCTTTTTTTTTCACTTTTTTTTTGCTCTCTTGTTTTTCTATGTTTATGGTAAGAAGAAAAATGTGAAAATAAACAATTTAAAAAAAAAGAAAAAAAAAGAAAACAACCTTTACACGCTGCAAGAAGCTGTAAGATTCTTGAAGGAAATGACTGCATTTATATTATAGTGATGGAAACAAGCTTTACACACGACAAGAAGCTGTTTAGAGACCCATTGAACATGATTCTGACATAAAAACATCTTTATAAGAGATTCTTGAAGGAAATGACTGTAAAGCAATTTTAGCTATGGAAACAGCTTTACAACCCCGCAACAACCTGTTTCGAGCACCTTGAATATGATTCTGACATAAATACATCTTGATAAGCACTTCTGGTAGGAAATGACTGACAAGAAGTTTGGAGCACATTACACACGATTCTGACATAGTAACTGCCTTTATAAGAAATTCTTGAAGGAAATGACTGCATTTATATTATAGTGATGGAAACAAGCTTTACACACGACAAGAAGCTGTTTAGAGACCCTTGAACATGATTCTGACATAAAAACATCTTTATAGGAGTTTATTGAAGGAAATTACTGTAAAGCTATTTCAGCTATGGAAACAAGCTTTACACGCCACAAGAACCTGTGGAGCACCTTACACATGATTCTGACATAGAAACATCTTGATAAGCACTTCTGGTAGGAAATGACTGACACGCTATTTCAGATGTGGAAACAAGCTATACACACCACAAGAAGCTGTTTGGAGCACTTTACACATTATTCTGACATAGGAACGTCCTTTATTTTTATAAAGGATTACAGTAATTTCCTTCAAGAATTTCTTATTAACCCTTATGTGCTGTTGGGGATGTTTTCAGCCACAAGCTTCATCACCTTTGCCTTGTGCTGATAATTCCCGAACTTGGCGATAATCGGCCTCGGTCTTTTACCAGCAACAGTAGCAGCAGACACACGGATAGGGATATGATGCGCTCTCTCGATGTGCAGGGTGTCCTGTGGCAGATTCAACGTCTCCATCAGAAACTTTTGAACAAACGTCACAGGGTCGCTTTTTTCTTCACCATCCATTATTCCAAAGATAACCACGTTGTTCTGTCGGCTTTTATTCTCGATATATTCAGCCTTTGCTTCCAGCACTTCCACTTGTTTGACCAGAACCTGCACTTTACTGTCAGTGCTTTCCAGATTATCCTCAGCAGCGCTCACACGTCTACCCTCGCAGCCATCTATTGTTCATTGGGTCTGACTTTGGCCCGGTAACCAACTAAACGAAGGCGTAGTAGACCTGTAAAAATTAAAATTATTATTATTTTATTTTTTTTTATTTATTTATTCTTTTTTTTTTTCCTTTTTTTTTGCTCTCTTGTTTTTCTATGTTTATGGTAAGAAGAAAAATGTGAAAATAAACAATTTAAAAAAACAAAAAAAAGAAAATGAAATGAAATGAAAAATGACTGCATTTATATTATAGTGATGGAAACAAGCTTTACACACGACAAGAAGCTGTTTAGAGACCCTTGAACATGATTCTGACATATGAAAACAACCTTTACACGCTGCAAGAAGCTGTATATATATTATTATTCTGACATAGGAACGTCCTTTATTTTTATAAAGGATTACAGTAATTTCCTTCAAGAATTTCTTATTAACCCTTATGTGCTGTTGGGGATGTTTTCAGCCACTAAGGGGTAATTTTGAGTCTAACTTTGGCCATAACTTTTTCCGTGTTACAGCAAATGGAATGATTTTCACTGACAAATCTTATTTTGACACATATTTTAGGAAAATGCTTTGAAAATTTTCCAAAACCCAACAGTACACTTGTAGGCAAATTCACTACCCTTTCGTTATGTTCGTGGCTGAAAACAGCCACTACTTTAAACTGCTGTAAAAATGTATCAGATAAATATTTTTCTGCATACACCTCAGTCCTGATCAAAACTACTACATTTTCTAAAAGAAATCTGGATTTTAACTCTTTAATTGCCAATTTCATAAATGATGTCACAGATTTGGAAAAAAAAACACACAAAATGACTGATTTTCAATATAAAATGTGATTGTGGACTGGATTTTTTTTACCTTTTATCACAGTCTTGGACATGTCAAAGATGAGAAACAACATTGGTTTTGATGATGCATTGTTAGTTTTTGTGCAGGATTAGATTTTAACCTTTTTCTCCCTCATTTACTGTTCATGGCTGTTTTTGCCCCATTGACTAAAATTATAACCACATTTTTTGATTGCAAAGCCATGACACCATATAATCATGCATTTTTGATTGTTGGTGGTTTTCCCTGTTGGGAAGAGGTAAAATGTGTAATTTTTACTGTTGATAACCAGTTGGCACCATTAACCATTTAGATAGGCCTGGATTCTGGATTGTACATGGAGTTGTGAGTGGGAACTCACCTTGATGCAACCTGAGAAAATCAAAACATGCTCTCAAGTGTATTTATGCATCTGCTGCCTTTTGATGGTGAGAAATGCAGACTAAACTAAAACAAAGAGAGTGGATTTCAACACTTGCATGCAAGCCTGCTGGTCATTTGATGGTGAAAAGAGCAGCAAGCAACATGAGAATGAGAAAGGGCTTGACTTGCAGTGAAGTTTGTGGCAGTAGAGAGAAATACCATTGAATAAGGTGCGGGTCCGAGAGACCCAAAGGCCAGAGCTGCGGCAGTAGAGCGAAATACCATTGAATAACGTGAGACCTGAAGGCCAGGGCCGCGGTAGTATAGAAATACTACCGAAATTGAATAACGTATGGGTCTCAGGGACCCGAAGGCTGAGGCCGCGATAGTAGAGCAATACGATTGCCCGAAGGCCAGGGCCGCGGTAATAACAGTAATACGGGACGGGTCCCGGAGACCCGAAGGCCAGGGCCGCGGTGGTGAAATGAAACAAGCGTGGGTCCCCGAGACCCGAAGTCCAATGCAAAAAGTCAAATGAACTGAATGGGTCCCCGTGACCCGAAGGACAACACAAGGGTTAAAGGAAGTTTCTATGTCAGTATGGCGTGTTGTTTACATGGCGTGTAAAGCTTGTTTCCATAGCTGAAATAGCTTTACAGTCATTTCCTTCAATAAACTCCCATAAAGATGTTTTTGTTTCAGAATCATGTTTCCATCACTACAATGACTTAAAAATAATGAGTTATTGAGTCTAAAATGAGTCCTTTGACTCAAAAACATCAAAAAAAGGCGACAAAAAGGTCTAAAAAAGGTCTAAAAAAGGCAACACAAAGGCGACTGTGTCTTTGAATCTTTGCATCTTTAATAAGTCTTTTACTCTTTGAATCTTTGTGTCTTTGAATTAAAAATGTCTAAAAAAAGACGACAAAAAAGGCAACAAAGGCAACTTTGCCTACAAAGAAAACATCTAAAAAAGGCGACAAAACGTCTAAAAAAATCAACAACAAAGGCAACAACAAAGGCAACAAAAAGGCGTAAAAAATGCATCTTTGAGTCTCTGCGTCTTCAATGAGTCTTTGACACCTGAGTCTTTTAGTCTAAAATGAGTCTTTGACTCAAAAACATCTAAAAAAGGCGACAAAAACGTCTGAAAAGGCAACAAAAAGGCGACTGTGTCTTTGAATCTTTGTATCTTTAATAAGTCTTTTACTCTTTGAATCTTTGTGTCTTTGAATTAAAAATGTCTAAAAAAAGATGACAAAAAAGGCAACAAATAGGCAAAGAAAACATCTAAAAAAGGCGACAAAAACGTCTAAAAAATTCAACAACAAAGGCAACAAAAAGACGTAAAAAATGCATCTTTGAGTCTCTGCGTCTTCAATGAGTCTTTGACACCTGGTCTTTTAGTCTAAAATGAGTCTTTGACTCAAAAACATCTAAAAAAGGCGACAAAAACTTCTGAAAAGGCAATGAAAACGTCTAAAAAAGGCAACAAAAGAGGCAAAAAATAAGACGTCAAAAAAAGCAACTAAAACGCATCAAAACGTCTCAAAAAAGGCCACAAAAAAGGCAAAATAAACGTCTAAAATAGGAGACAAAAACGTCTATAAAAGGCAAAAAAGGTTACATAAATGTCTAAAAAAGGCAACCCAGCGAGCAAAAAGTCATCTAGAACACGTAAAAAAGACATAATTGTTAGACATCCAGAAGACGTCTCTGCGTCTTCAATGAGTCTTTGACACCTGAGTCTTTTAGTCTAAAATGAGTCTTTGACTCAATAATATCTAATAAAGGCAACAAAAATGTCAAAAAAAGGCAACAAAAAGGCAAAAAAACGTCTAAAAATGCAAAAAAAAGGCAACAAAAAGGATGTAAAAAATGCATCTTTCAGTCTGCGTCTTGAATGAGTTTTTGACACCTTGAGTCTTTAATGAGTCTTTAATGAGTCTTTAATGAGTCTTTAATGAGTTATTGAGTCTAAAATGAGTCTTTGACTGAAAAAACATCAAAAAAAGGCGACAAAAAGGTCTAAAAAAGGCAACACAAAGGCGACTGTGTCTTTGAATCTTTGCATCTTTAATAAGTCTTTTACTCTTTGAATCTTTGTGTCTTTGAATTAAAAATGTCTAAAAAAAGACGACAAAAAAGGCAACAAATAGGCAAAGAAAACATCTAAAAAAGGCGACAAAATCGTCTAAAAAATTCAACAACAAAGGCAAGAATAAGGCGTAAAAAATGCATCTTTGAGTCTCTGCGTCTTCAATGAGTCTTTGACACCTGAGTCTTTTAGTCTAAAATGAGTCTTTGACTCAAAAACATCTAAAAAAGGCAACAAAAACGTCAAAAAAAGCAACAAAACGGCAAAGGAAACATCTAAAAAAGGCGACAAAATCGTCTAAAAAATTCAACACAAAGGCGACTGTGTCTTTGAATCTTTGTATCTTTAATGTTTTTTACTGTTTGAATAATTGTGTCTTTGAATTAAAAATGTCTAAAAAAAGACGACAAAAAAGGCAACAAATAGGCAAAGGAAACATCTAAAAAAGGCGACAAAATCGTCTAAAAAATTCAACAACAAAGGCAAGAATAAGGCGTAAAAAATGCATCTTTGAGTCTCTGCGTCTTCAATGAGTCTTTGACACCTGAGTCTTTTAGTCTAAAATGAGTCTTTGACTCAAAAACATCTAAAAAAGGCAACAAAAACGTCAAAAAAGGCAACAAAAAGGCAAAAAAAAACGTCTAAAAAAATGCGACAAAAAAGGCAACAAAAAGGCGTAAACAATGCATCTTTCAGTCTGCGTCTAGAACGAGTTTTTGACACCTTGAGTCTTTAATGAGTCTTTAATGAGTCTTTAATGAGTCTTTAATGAGTCTTTAATGAGTTATTGAGTCTAAAATGAGTCTTTGACTGAAAAACATCAAAAAAAGGCGACAAAAAGGTCTAAAAAAGGCAACACAAAGGCGACTGTGTCTTTGAATCTTTGCATCTTTAATAAGTCTTTTACTCTTTGAATCTTTGTGTCTTTGAATTAAAAATGTCTAAAAAAAGACGACAAAAAAGGCAACAAATAGGCAAAGAAAACATCTAAAAAAGGCGACAAAACGTCTAAAAAAATTTAACAACAAAGGCAAGAAAAAGGCGTAAAAAATGCATCTTTGAGTCTCTGCGTCTTCAATGAGTCTTTGACACCTGAGTCTTTTAGTCTAAAATGAGTCTTTGACTCAAAAACATCTAAAAAAGGCAACAAAAACGTCAAAAAAAGGCAACAAAAAGGCAAAAAAAAACGTCTAAAAAATGCGACAAAAAAGGCAACAAAAAGGCGTAAAAAATGCATCTTTCAGTCTGCGTCTAGAACGAGTTTTTGACACCTTGAGTCTTTAATGAGTCTTTAATGAGTCTTTAATGAGTCTTTAATGAGTCTTTAATGAGTTATTGAGTCTAAAATGAGTCTTTGACTGAAAAACATCAAAAAAAGGCAACAAAAAGGCGACTGTGTCTTTGAATCTTTGCATCTTTAATAAGTCTTTTACTCTTTGAATCTTTGTGTCTTTGAATTAAAAATGTCTAAAAAAAGACGACAAAAAAGGCAACAAATAGGCAAAGATAACATCTAAAAAAGGCGACAAAATCGTCTAAAAAATTCAACAACAAAGGCAAGAATGAGGCGTAAAAAATGCATCTTTGAGTCTCTGCGTCTTCAATGAGTCTTTGACACCTGAGTCTTTTAGTCTAAAATGAGTCTTTGACTCAAAAACATCTAAAAAAGGCAACAAAAACGTCAAAAAAAGCAACAAAACGGCAAAAAAAAACGTCTAAAAAGAACGAGTTTTTGACACATTGAGTCTTTAATGAGTCTTTAATGAGTTATTGAGTCTAAAATGAGTCTTTGACTGAAAAACATCAAAAAAAGGCGACAAAAAGGTCTAAAAAAGGCAACAAAAAGGCAAAAAAACTTCTAAAAATGCAAAAAAAGGCAACAAAAAGGATGTAAAAAATGCATCTTTCAGTCTGCGTCTTGAATGAGTTTTTGACACCTTGAGTCTTTAATGAGTCTTTAATGAGTTATTGAGTCTAAAATGAGTCTTTGACTCAAAAACATCAAAAAAAGGCGACAAAAAGGTCTAAGAAAGGCAACACAAAGGCGACTGTGTCTTTGAATCTTTGTATCTTTAATAAGTTTTTTACTCTTTGAATCATTGTGTCTTTGAATTAAAAATGTCTAAAAAAAGACGACAAAAAAGGCAACAAATAGGCAAAGGAAACATCTAAAAAAGGCGACAAAATCGTCTAAAAAATTCAACAACAAAGGCAAGAATAAGGCGTAAAAAATGCATCTTTGAGTCTCTGCGTCTTCAATGAGTCTTTGACACCTGAGTCTTTTAGTCTAAAATGAGTCATTGACTCAAAAACATCTAAAAAAGGCAACAAAAAGGCAAAAAAAACGTCTAAAAAATGCGACAAAAAAGGTAACAAAAAGGCGTAAACAATGCATCTTTCAGTCTGCGTCTAGAACGAGTTTTTGACACCTTGAGTCTTTAATGAGTCTTTAATGAGTCTTTAATGAGTTATTGAGTCTAAAATGAGTCTTTGACTGAAAAACATCAAAAAAAGGCGACAAAAAGGTCTAAAAAAGGCAACAAAAAGGCGACTGTGTCTTTGAATCTTTGCATCTTTAATAAGTCTTTTACTCTTTGAATCTTTGTGTCTTTGAATTAAAAATGTCTAAAAAAAGATGACAAAAAAGGCAACAAATAGGCAAAGAAAACATCTAAAAAAGGCGACAAAAACGTCTAAAAAATTCAACAACAAAGGCAACAAAAAGGCGTAAAAAATGCATCTTTGAGTCTCTGCGTCTTCAATGAGTCTTTGACACCTGAGTCTTTTAGTCTAAAATGAGTCTTTGACTCAAAAATATCTAAAAAAGGCAACAAAAATGTCAAAAAAAGGCAACAAAAAGGCAAAAAAAAACGTCTAAAAAATGCGACAAAAAAGGCAACAAAAAGGCGTAAACAATGCATCTTTCAGTCTGCGTCTAGAACGAGTTTTTGACACCTTGAGTCTTTAATGAGTCTTTAATGAGTCTTTAATGAGTTATTGAGTCTAAAATGAGTCTTTGACTGAAAAACATCAAAAAAAGGCGACAAAAAGGTCTAAAAAAGGCAACAAAAAGGCGACTGTGTCTTTGAATCTTTGCATCTTTAATAAGTCTTTTACTCTTTGAATCTTTGTGTCTTTGAATTAAAAATGTCTAAAAAAAGACAAAAAAGGCAACCAATAGGCAAAGAAAACATCTAAAAAAGGCGACAAAAACGTCTAAAAAAATTCAACAACAAAGGCAACAAAAAGGCGTAAAAAATGCATCTTTGAGTCTCTGCGTCTTCAATGAGTCTTTGACACCTGAGTCTTTTAGTCTAAAATGAGTCTTTGACTCAAAAATATCTAAAAAAGGCGACAAAAACGTCTGAAAAGGCAACAAAAACGTCTAAAAAAGGCAACAAAAGAGGCAAAAAATAAGACGTCAAAAAAGGCAACTAAAACGCATCAAAACGTCTCAAAAAAGGCCACAAAAAAGGCAAAATAAACGTCTAAAATAGGAGACAAAAACGTCTACAAAAGGCAAAAAAGGTTACATAAATGTCTAAAAAAGGCAACCCAGCGAGCAAAAAGTCATCTAGAACACGTAAAAAAGACATAATTGTTAGACATCCAGAAGACGTCCTCACAGGAGCCAGAATAAAAAGTTTTTTATACGTCCTTGAGTCTCTGCGTCTTCAATGAGTCTTTGACACCTGAGTCTTTTAGTCTAAAATGAGTCTTTGACAAAAATGTCAAAAAAAGGCAACAAAAAGGCAAAAAAACGTCTAAAAATGCAAAAAAAAGGCAACAAAAGGGATGTAAAAAATGCATCTTTCAGTCTGCGTCTTGAATGAGTTTTTGACACCTTGAGTCTTTAACGAGTCTTTAATGAGTTATTGAGTCTAAAATGAGTCTTTGACTGAAAAACAAAAAGGCAACAAAAAGGCAACAAAAAGGCGACTGTGTCTTTGAATCTTTGCATCTTTAATAAGTCTTTTACTCTTTGAATTAAAAATGTCTAAAAAAAGATGACAAAAAAGGCAACAAATAGGCAAAGAAAACATCTAAAAAAGGCGACAAAAACGTCTAAAAAATTCAACAACAAAGGCAACAAAAAGGCGTAAAAAATGCATCTTTGAGTCTCTGCGTCTTCAATGAGTCTTTGACACCTGAGTCTTTTAGTCTAAAATGAGTCTTTGACTCAAAAATATCTAAAAAAGGCAACAAAAATGTCAAAAAAAGGCAACAAAAAGGCAAAAAAACGTCTAAAAATGCAAAAAAAAGGCAACAAAAAGGATGTAAAAAATGCATCTTTCAGTCTGCGTCTTGAATGAGTTTTTGACACCTTGAGTCTTTAATGAGTCTTTAATAAGTCTTTAATGAGTCTTTAATAAGTTATTGAGTCTAAAATGAGTCTTTGACTCAAAAACATCAAAAAAAGGCGACAAAAAGGTCTACAAAAGGCAACACAAAGGCGACTGTGTCTTTGAATCTTTGCATCTTTAATAAGGCTTTTACTCTTTGAATCTTTGTGTCTTTGACTCAAAAATATCTAAAAAAGGCAACAAAAATGTCAAAAAAAGGCAACAAAAAGGCAAAAAAACGTCTAAAAATGCAAAAAAAGGCAACAAAAAGGATGTACAAAATGCATCTTTCAGTCTGCGTCTTGAACGAGTTTTTGACCTTGAGTCTTTAATGAGTTAAAGACTCAATGAGTCTTTAATGAGTTATTGAGTCTAAAATGAGTCTTTGACTCAAAAACATCAAAAAAAGGCGACAAAAAGGTCTACAAAAGGCAACACAAAGGCGATTGTGTCCTTGAATCTTTGAATCAAAAATGCAACAAAAGGCAAAAAAACGTCTTAAAAATGCGACAAAAAAGGCAACAAAAAGGCGTAAAAAATGCGTCTTTCAGTCTGCGTCTTGAACGAGTTTTTGACACCTTGAGTCTTTAATGAGTCTTTAATGAGTCTTTAATGAGTCTTTAATGAGTCTTTAATAAGTCTTTAATGAGTCTTTAATGAGTTATTGAGTCTAAAATGAGTCTTTGACTCAAAAACATCTAAAAAAGGCAACAAAAACGTCAAAAAAGGCAACAAAAAGGCAAAAAAAATCGTCTAAAAAATGCGACAAAAAAGGCAACAAAAAGGCGTAAACAATGCATCTTTCAGTCTGCGTCTTGAATGAGTTTTTGACACCTTGAGTCAATGTACAACAGCAATGTGCTGTGTTCATCAGCATACACTTTGTTAATGTTATCGATAGGCCAGTTGGTTTCAGATGCTTGTTGACCTATACTGTATTTTTCTTAAAAATGTAAACTTCACTCTAACTCTTCAGTTGTGTGCTTACACAGGTATATACAGTATTTATGGATGATTTAAATTCCAATACTACTGCTTTTGTTGGATGAAAACTGAGTGTTAGTGGCTCAGATTGTTATTGTTACACATTGTAATTTTTTTAAATGTCCTTTTTATATTTTTAAGGAATTTTAAAAGATGAGTTAATAAAAATCTTTTTTTCCATCATAGATTTGTTTAAAATGTTTTATAGAAATGTATTACCATATACGTACACCAATAATTAACAGAAAAGTCTTCCTTATTTACTGTAGTTAAACCTTAAATAGAACATCACAATTTATTAATTACAGGACAAAATCCCGGTAATGAGCTGCCAGTACATTTCCTGTTATTTTACGGATTAATGTAAGATTCACAGAAAATGTTATGTTTTTTTACTGTAGGTACACCATTAAATAACAGAAAATGTTATGTTTTTTTTACTGTAGGTACACCATTAAATAACAGAAAATGTTATGTTTTTTTTACTGTAGGTACACCATTAAGTAACAGAAAATGTTATGTTTTTTTTTACTGTAGGTACACCATTAAATAACAGAAAATTTCCGTTTTTTAATTACGGGACAATGTCAGGGTAATGAGCTGCCAGTACTTTTTCTGTTATTTTATGGATTTATTTCTTAGAGTGCATGATTCTGAATAGAAACATCTTTAGAAGAGATTCTGGTAAAAGATTTACTGCAAAGCTGTTTTAGTGTGGGAAAAACGTTTTTCGATCACAATTGGTGCTCAATTTACATGATTCTGAAATAGAATCATCTTTATAAAACATTCCGGTAGGAGATAACTGCAAAGCTGTTTAGTCATGAAAACCAGGTTTTGCAGTTGGTGCTCAAGTTACATGATTCTGAAATAGAATCATCTTTATATGGTATGAGATGACTACAAAGCTGTCTTAGTGGTGGGAAAAACGTTTTTAAGGTCAAAAAAATTAAAAGAAAAGACAAACAAAAACATAAAAAAAGGCAACAAAAAGGCAAAAAAAATGCGACTAAAAAATGCGACAAA
This sequence comes from Perca schrenkii, assembly GCA_025617405.1. Classification (NCBI taxonomy): domain Eukaryota; kingdom Metazoa; phylum Chordata; class Actinopteri; order Perciformes; family Percidae; genus Perca; species Perca schrenkii. The sequence goes on from JABUOV010000441.1 coordinate 23,792, forward strand.
AAAGGCAACAAAAAGGCGTAAAAAATGCATCTTTGAGTCTGCGTCTTGAACAAGTTTTTGACACCTTGAGTCTTTAATGAGTCTTTAATGAGTCTTTAATGAGTCTTTAATGAGTCTTTAATGAGTTATTGAGTCTAAAATGAGTCTTTGACTCAAAAACATCAAAAAAAGGCGACAAAAAGGTCTAAAAAAGGCAACACAAAGGCGACTGTGTCTTTGAATCTTTGCATCTTTAATAAGTCTTTTACTCTTTGAATCTTTGTGTCTTTGAATTAAAAATGTCTAAAAAAAGACGACAAAAAAGGCAACAAATAGGCAAAGAAAACATCTAAAAAAGGCGACAAAAACGTCTAAAAAATTCAACAACAAAGGCAACAAAAAGGCGTAAAAAATGCATCTTTGAGTCTCTGCGTCTTCAATGAGTCTTTGACACCTGAGTCTTTTAGTCTAAAATGAGTCTTTGACTCAAAAACATCTAAAAAAGGCAACAAAAAGGCAAAAAAACGTCTAAAAAATGCGACAACAAAGGCAACAAAAAGGCGTAAAAAATGCATCTTTGATGAAATTGACTACAAAGCTGTTTTAGTGATTGGAAAGACGTTTTCAGGCTACACAAATCTGTTTGGGGCTGAAATTCACATGATTCTGAATAGAAACATCTTTAGAAGAGATTCTGGTAAAAGATTTACTGCAAAGCTGTTTTAGTCATGAAAACCAGGTTTTGCAGATGGTGCTCAAGTTACATGATTCTGAAATAGAATCATCTTTATATGGTATGAGATGACTACAAAGCTGTCTTAGTGGTGGGAAAAACGTTTTTAGGTCAAAAAAATAAAAAGAAAAAGACAAACAAAAACATTAAAAAAAGGCAACAAAAAGGCAAAAAAACGTCTAAAAAATGCGACAAAAAAGGCAACAAAAAGGCGTAAAAAATGCATCTTTGAGTCTGCGTCTTGAACGAGTTTTTGACACCTTGAGTCTTTAATGAGTCTTTAATGAGTTATTGAGTCTAAAATGAGTCTTTGACTCAAAAACATCAAAAAAAGGCGACAAAAACATCGGTAAAAAATCAATGTCAAGCATCCCTACAAATAACCCCATACGGTTATCCACATCCCATAGATGCCTGTCCCAATTGTCTATTTGATCAAATAAAACTCTGGGATCCTATTCAAAGTTTTACGGTACTTCATTTTTTGAAGATGACGCCAAATAGCTCACAGACAGCTAGTCCCTTTATGGACATGAATATGATGCATTTATTACCTCTTAGGAAATTGTAATTCAATATTTGTTAGAAAAGGACTTGCAGGAGGCCTCATCATCAATCTGTCTTCCACTTCTCTGTTGTTAGATGTCCTTGGACCAAGGAGTAGCATGTGTTTCTATCAAGGTGTAGCTCATACACCAACAATGACTGATGTGTTGGCTGTAAAAGGTACAGTAGATCTGTTTGAGAAAAAAATGAGGGAAAAACACTTGTTTTGTATCTAATCAATTATTAATGATTAATAGATTGTTGGCATTTTAACTTTTGGTAAAGGAAAACACACATCCAGCCCTTATCTGGAGAATTGACGGTGGTTAAAAGTAACTAATACTCTGAGTAGTTTTTTTTTACAAATTGTACTTTTACTTGAGTATTTCTCTAACACCAGTACTTTTACTTGTAACAGAGTAATATTTTAGCAATGTAACAGCGCTTGTACTTTCCGCCTGTTATGCACACAACACCTAATTAGTCTCATTCAGAATGAAGCCAGCAGAGCAGTTAACGTTTGTTAATTCTCTCTATTTACGAATTTTACTGTATTTAATTGTTATTTGGTCAGGCAGTTCTTAGGACATCTATAAGGCAAAGGCCTTGTTTCGCGCTCAAAACGTTAGCAGTCCATTCGGAAAGCACTGCTGCTAGCTGTGACTTAAAGGAGAACTTCTATCAGACATTCACAAATTGAGGTAAGTTGAAATATTATTTTGCCAGAAAAATAACACTGCAGATTGTACAGTGGTCTGTATTTTTGGTTTGTGCTGTTTAATCTGATGTAGAATCTAACCAAAAGGAAAAAACAGCGGGAGAGGTTGGACAATAATTAATATATCACGATAGACGGAGCTCTGAAGCAGACCTGTGCGTCACTTAGTGTTCGCTCTCTCTGGATAAAGACGAGCAGCAGCACAGACACTAGGGGCATCGGACCGGGGGTAAAACCAATACTGATTACCAGGGCCCAAGGGGAGAGAGGGCCCTTGAAAAGTTTGGAATATATTTTATTTTACCTGGATATTTTTATTTCCTAATAATATTTTATAATGCATATCAGATGAAGTGTAAAGTTAGTGTATTGGCAGAATAACTTGGTTGATTGACTGACTATTTTGTATACAAAAAATGTCTCACCCCCCCCCCTTTGCTAATGTGCCAAATGGTTTAGTCCACCTGCATGCATTACGTTAGCCAGTTCAGTTGAGCGTCTGGTGGAGCGCAAACTTCTGCTGTAGAAATGTCTTTTCTCAAAGAAAGCCAAATCATGCTACCAAAAAAGAAAGGAAAGACAGGAGGAGGAGAGAAAACAGAATGAGGGATGAGGGAAACAATTGGTAACTGACTTCTTTTCAAAGAAAGGTGAGCACTAACTAGAAAACAAAATCCATGGTGCTTGTCAGGGACCAAGCAGTTAGGCATGAGGAGTTGCAAGGAGATTTCAAAAAAGGGTTTTTTATTTTACCCACCAAAAAATTCTGACAACAAATAAAGATAAAGTTTGGGCCCTTAAAAGTGGTCAAATAAACAAACTGAACTTAAGCTCTGAACATAACAAACTCAAAAAATACAACTGACCTCCTATACAAGAAACAAAGGGGGACTTATATACTGGGTGATCAGACCAGGTTTGACACCCAGGGGGAGACTAACAATAACACTAATATGTAAATTACAAATAACAAAAGAAAACAACTAAACACTTACTCCAAAAGAAATGTAATCTTAATTAACATTAACTGAATAAATGTACTAAAGACAATACAAATCAAAACTCAAATATCTTGAGGACAAATAAAGCTAACTCCCCCCTGACATAACAAGTAGTGGTAGAGTCCAATTTAGCCACCACCCCTATAAAGCTGCTGTAGTTCCAGACGCCACCCCTTTGTCCCTGCAGCCTGCATGCCTCACTCCAGGGTGTGGAATCCGCAACACTGGTAAGCTCAAAGAAAACAGTTATATTAGAAAACCAATCCAAAACTAATAAAGTATATATGTAAACCAAATCCAGTGCCCTGTAAGTTATTTAAAACTAAATAAATGTTTACAACAAACAATTATAATGTGTCTGAAAAGATATAGAAACCAATCTTAAGGAAAACTGCATGAACTAAGATAAATGTGAGTGTATGAGGTTACCGCCTTTAAGATGGCTGTATGGCCACGGCTGTGGCCATCACAGTGCTAAACTGCTTGAATATCTCCGTGACTGTTAGAGCTAAAAAAAAACAGACTGAGACAACCCATTGAAAGAGCAGAACATGCACTTGTTGGAGCAAAAAAGAACCTTGCTAAATTGACTTATGCTCCTTTGTTTTTAGGTGCACTGAAGAGTAATGCAATGACTCAAAATGTGAACCGCAAAGAAGTGGAAATGGCGCTGTTGAAGTGGTTTACCGGCGCACGTGACCGTGGAGGGGAGAGGGCTGCAAGAGCCCAAAGAGAAAAAGGAGCGTCCACCACGCAGACGCCATGAGTGTATTTTGTATTAATGTATTTTTTGGAGAGGTGTTTTTTTTTCTTCAGATTTAAAAAAAAACATATTTTTGATTTATTTACCTGTATGTTGTGACATTTAAATTGTTTTTTAAAGATTGTTTGTTGTTCGATGTAACAATTTTGTATTAATGTATTCTTTTGGAGAGATGTTTTTTTTCAGAGATTTTTTAAAAATATATTTTTGATTTGTTTACCGGTATGTTGTGACATTTAAATTGTTTTTTAAAGATCATTTTTGTTGTTCAATTAAACAATTCTTGCAGTTCAAAGTGTCAAGTGTCTTTTATTTATCTTGACTTATATTCATTCTTCATTTTTCTTAGATTGCTTCCTTAAACCATTTGGCATGGTTGGGCTTAGATAGGCCTTGCATGAATTGCCCAGTTAGGACCAACATAAGATCCTTACAGAGCCCACTTTAAGCCCATAGGGGCATTCACGGTTAAATCCTTGTGCAAGCACACTTTAAACCCCTTTAGTCAGGTGTGGCCCAAATGGGTCTGACATGAATTACCCAGTTAAGACCCACATAAGACTCTTACAGATCCCACTTAAAACCCATCTTGGCATCCACGGCTGGCCCCCATGTGGATCCCGGGTGCAAGCCCATTTTAAATGCCCTTTAGGCAGGTGGGGCCCAAATGGGTCTGACATGAATTTCCAGGTTAAGATCCCACATAACAGCCTTATAGGTCCCACTTAAAACCCATCTGGGCATCCACGGCTGGATCCTGGGTGCAAACCCACTTTAAACCCCTTTGGGCAGGTGGGGCCCAAATGGGTGTGACATGAAATACCCAGTTAAGACCCACATAAGACCCTTACAGGTCCCAGTTAAAACCCATCTGTGCATCCACGGCTGGCCCCCGTGTGGATCCTGGGAGCAAGCCCATTTTAAACGCCCTTTAGGCAGGTGGGGCCCAAATGGGTCTGTCATGAATTGCCCGGTTAAGATCCCACATAACACCCTTATAGGTCCCTTTTAAAGCCCATCTGGGCATCCACGGCTGGATCCTGGGTGAAAACCCACTTTAAACCCCTTTATGCAGGTGGGGCCCAAATGGGTCTGACATGAATTACCCAGTTAGGACCCACATAAGACCCTTACAGGTCCCACTTAAAACCCATCTGGGCATCCACGGCTGGCCCCCGTGTGGATCCCGGGTGCAAGCCCATTTTAAACGCCCTTTAGGCAGGTGGGGCCCAAATGGGTCTGTCATGAATTGCCCGGTTAAGATCCCACATAACACCCTTATAGGTAGTTTTTAAAGCCCATCTGGGCATCCACGGCTGGATCCTGGGTGAAAACCCACTTTAAACCCCTTTATGCAGGTGGGGCCCAAATGGGTCTGACATGAATTACCCAGTTAGGACCCACATAAGACCCTTACAGGTCCCACTTAAAACCCATCTGGGCATCCACGGCTGGCCCCCGTGTGGATCCCGGGTGCAAGCCCATTTTAAACGCCCTTTAGGCAGGTGGGGCCCAAATGGGTCTGTCATGAATTACCCAGTTAGGACCTACATAAGAACCTTACAGAGCCCATTTAAAGCCCATCTGGGTAGCCATGGTTGGATCCCGGGTGCAAGCCCACTTTAGACCCATTTGGGCAGGTGGGTCCCAAATGGGTCTGACATGAAGTGCCCAATAAAGACCCATGCAGTACCCTTACAGGTCCCACTTTTAGTATGTCTGGGCTTCCACGACTTGCCCCAATGTGGATCCCGGGTGCAAGCCCATAATGGGGCCCACATTTGCCGCCCATGAAGCCCTCATCTGGGCCCCACATGTCATTAATGAGTCTTTAATGAGTTATTGAGTCTAAAATGAGTCTTTGACTCAAAAACATCAAAAGAAGGCGACAAAAACATCTAAAAATGCAACAAAAAGGTGACAAAAACGTCTGAAAAGGCAACAAAAACGTCTAAAAAAGGCAACAAATAAGGCGTCAAAAAAGGCAACTAAAACGCAACAAAACGTCTAAAAAAAGGCCACAAAAAATGCAAAATAAACGTCTAAAATAGGAGACAAAAACGTCTACAAAAGGCAAAAAAGGTTACATAAATGTCTAAAAAAGGCAACCCAGCGAGCAAAAAGTAATCTAGAACACGTATAAAAGACATAATTGTTATACATCCAGAAGACGTCCTCACAGGAGCCAGAATAAAAGTTTTTTATATGTCCTTTCTGGACATTGTATAGACGTCAATTAAAGACGTGCTACAGATGTAATTGTTGTTAGACGTCCTCACAGGAGCCAGAAGGAAAGTTTTTATATGCATCTTTGAGGCTTTATGTCTTTAATAAGTTTTGACTCTATGAGTCTTTAAGTCTAAAATGTCTAAAAAAAAAGACGACAAAAAAGGCGACAAAAGCGTCTAAAAAATGTGACAAAAAATGTGACAAAAAAGGCAACAAAAAGGCGTCAAAAATGCGTCTTCGAGTCTCTGCGTTTTAAAGATTCTTTGACACCTAGAGTCTTTAATGAGGTTTTGCTTAATGAGTCCTTTGACTCTTTGACTCAAAAACATCTAAAAAAGGCAAAGAAATGTCAAAAAAAGGAAACAAAAACGCAAAAATAAAAAGGCAAAAAAATTCGACAAAATGCGACAAAAAAGGCAACAAAAAGGCGTAAAAAATGCATCTTTGAGTCTGCGTCTTGAACGAGTTTTTGACACCTTGAGTCTTTAATGAGTCTTTAATGAGTCTTTAATGAGTCTTTAATGAGTCTTTAATGAGTTTTTGAGTCTAAAATGAGTCTTTGACTCAAAAACATCAAAAAAAGGCGACAAAAACATCTAAAAATGCAACAAAAAGGTGACAAAAACGTCTGAAAAGGCAACAAAAACGTCTAAAAAAGGCAACAAAAAAGGCAACAAATAAGGCGTCAAAAAAGGCAACTAAAACGCAACAAAACGTCTAAAAAAAGGCCACAAAAAAGGCAAAATAAACGTCTAAAATAGGAGACTAAAAACGTCTACAAAAGGCAAAAAAAGGTTACATAAATGTCTAAAAAAGGCAACCCAGCGAGCAAAAAGTCATCTAGAACACGTATAAAAGACATAATTGTTAGACATCCAGAAGACGTCCTCACAGGAGCCAGAATAAAAGTTTTTTATACGTCCTTTCTGGACATTGTATAGACGTCAATTAAAGACGTGCTACAGATGTAATTGTTAAGACGTCTAGAAGACGTCCTCACAGGAGCCAGAATGAAATTTTCTGGTAAAATGTCTGTCGATTTGAAAACTGTTGAAAAATGGATTGAAGAGGCTTGCAGGTGCTTTGCAGTCAGACAAATGTCCCAAGCTGAACAGATTATTTTTCTGTATGATCATCTAGAGCGGGGTGCAAAAGCAGAGCTTGACTTTCAACAACAAAGGCAACAAAAAGGCATAAAAAATGCATCTTTGAGTCTCTGCGTCTTCAATGAGTCTTTGACACCTGAGTCTTTTAGTCTAAAATGAGTCTTTGACTCAAAAACATCTAAAAAAGGCAACAAAAACGTCAAAAAAAGGCAACAAAAAGGCAAAAAAACATCTAAAAATGCGACAAAAAAGGCAACAAAAAGGCGTAAAAAATGCATCTTTCAGTCTGCGTCTTGAACGAGTTTTTGACACCTTGAGTCTTAAATGAGTCTTTAATGAGTTTTTGAGTCTAAAATGAGTCTTTGACTCAAAAACGCAAAAAAAAAGGCAAAAAAATTCGACAAAAAGGCGACAAAAAGGCGACAAAAAGGCGACAAAAAGGCAACAAAAAGGCGTAAAAAATGCATCTTTGAGTCTGCGTTTTGAACGAGTTTTTGACACCTTGAGTCTTTAATGAGTCTTTAATGAGTCTTTAATGAGTCTTTAATGAGTCTTTAATGAGTTTTTGAGTCTAAAATGAGTCTTTGACTCAAAAACATCAAAAAAAGGCGACAAAAACATCTAAAAACATAAAAAAAAAGGTGACAAAAACGTCTGAAAAGGCAACAAAAACGTCTAAAAAAGGAAACAAAAAAGGCAACAAATAAGGCGTCAAAAAAGTCAACTAAAATGCAACAAAACGTCTAAAAAAAGGCCACAAAAAAGGCAAAATAAACGTCTAAAATAGGAGATAAAAACGTCTACAAAAGGCAAAAAAGGTTACATAAATGTCTAAAAAAGGCAACCCAGCGAGCAAAAACTCGTCTAGAACACGTATAAAAGACATAATTGTTAGACATCTAGAAGACGTCCTCACAGGAGCCAGAATAAAAGTTTTTTATACGTCCTTTCTGGACATTGTATAGACGTCAATTAAAGACGTGCTACAGATGTAATTGTTAAGACGTCTAGAAGACGTCCTCACAGGAGCCAGAATGAAATTTTCTGGTAAAAACGATTTGAAAACTGTTGAAAAATGGATTGAAGAGGCTTGCAGGTGCTTTGCAGTCAGACAAATGTCCCAAGCTGAACAGATTATTTTTCTGTATGATCATCTAGAGCGGGGTGCAAAAGCAGAGCTTGACTTTCAACAACAAAGGCAACAAAAAGGCGTAAAAAATGCATCTTTGAGTCTCTGCGTCTTCAATGAGTCTTTGACACCTGAGTCTTTTAGTCTAAAATGAGTCTTTGACTCAAAAACATCTAAAAAAGGCAACAAAAACGTCAAAAAAAAAGGCAACAAAAAGGCAAAAAAACATCTAAAAAATGCGACAAAAAAGGCAACAAAAAGGCGTAAAAAATGCATCTTTCAGTCTGCGTCTTGAACGAGTTTTTGACACCTTGAGTCTTAAATGAGTCTTTAATGAGTTTTTGAGTCTAAAATGAGTCTTTGACTCAAAAACATCAAAAAAAAGGCGACAAAAAGGTCTAAAAAAGGCAACACAAAGGTGACTGTGTCTTTGAATCTTTGCATCTTTAATAAGTCTTTTACTCTTTAAATCTTTGTGTCTTTGAATTAAAAATGGCTAAAAAAAGACGACAAAAAAAGGCAACAAATAGGCAAAGAAAACATCCAAAAAAAGGCGACAAAAATATCAAAAAATGCAACAAAAAGGTGACAAAAACGTCTGAAAAGGCGACAAAAACGTCTAAAAAGGCAACAAAGAAGGCAACAAATAAAGCGACTAAAACGTCAAAAAAAAGGCAACTAAAACGCAACAAAACGTCTAAAAAAAGGCCACAAAAAAGGCAAAATAAACGTCTAAAATAGGAGACAAAAACGTCTACAAAAGGCAAAAAAGGTTAAATAAATGTCTAAAAAAGGCAACCCAGCGAGCAAAAACTCGTCTAGAACACGTATAAAAGACATAATTGTTAGACATCTAGAAGACGTCCTCACAGGAGCCAGAATAAAAGTTTTTTATACGTCCTTTCTGGACATTGTATAGACGTCAATTGAAGACGTGCTACAGATGTAATTGTTAAGACGTCTAGAAGACGTCCTCACAGGAGCCAGAATGAAATTTTCTGGTAAAATGTCTGTCGATTTGAAAACTGTTGAAAAATGGATTGAAGAGGCTTGCAAGTGCTTTGCAGTCAGACAAATGTCCCAAGCTGAACAGATTATTTTTCTGTATGATCATCTAGAGCGGGGTGCAGAAGCAGAGCTTGACTTTCATAATCTGACAGACAGAGATAATCCAGAGAAGATATTTACCATACTTACTGAAAACTTTAGTTAGTGTTACAGGCGGTTACCCCCCTCCCAGTACGAGCAAGTCAAGGCTCACATTCAGGAGCTGTTAAATAGTGGTGTCATTCAGCCGAGTTGCAGTCCTTATGCCTCCCCCATAGTCATCGTCCAAAAGAAGGATGGGAGCATAAGACTGTGTGTGGATTATAGGCTCCTTAATGCAAAGACAAGCAAGGATGCATACCCACTGCCACAGATAGAAGAGTCCTTGGATGCCCTGGGTGGGTCAAGATGGTTTTACACATATGACTTGGCCAGTGGGTATAATCAGGTACCCGTTGCTGAGAAGGACAAGGCCAAGACAGCATTCTGCACCCTATTTGGACTTTTTGAGTTCAATCGAATGCGTTTTGGGCTTTGTAATGCACGCATTTTTGGTTATCAGTCTCTCCAGTCACTTCTATTATATCTTGATGACATTGTTGTCTTCTCATCCACTTTTGAAGATCACCTTCGGCGTTTGGAGTTGGTCTTGGCTCGTTTACAAGAACATCACCTGAAGTTGAAATTCAAAAAATGTCAGTTTTTTCAACACAAAGTGAAGTACCTGGTGTGGCCACAGACCCAGATAAGATCAGTTTGGTCTGAGTGGAAACGACCCACTACTGCATAAGAGCTTCAGTCATTCCTTGGTTTTGCATCTTATTCCCGCCGCTTTGTGGAGGGATTTTCAAAGCTGGCAGCACCGTTACATCATCTGGTAGTGGAAGTAATTGGGAGCAAATACAAGTTCAAGGGCTATGGCAAAGGCTCCATCCTGGAGAAGTGGAATGAAGAGTGTGAGCAGGGGGTTTCAGACCTTAAAGGAACGATTAGTCAGCACCCCAGTCCTCGGCTATGCTGATTTTGCAAGACCTTTTGTTCTTGAAATTGATGCAAGTCATGCGGGACTTGGTGCAGTTTTGTCACAGGATAAAGAAGGCTGACGGAGACCTATTGCTTTTGCCAGCAGAGGCCTTAGACGCTCGGAGCGTAACATGTTTAACTATAGCTCAAGGAAATTGGAGCTGTTGGCCCTGAAATGGGCAGTGACTGACAAGTTTAGGGAGTACTTGCTGGGGAATAAGTTCACTGTCTTTACTGACAAT
>JABUOV010000442.1:0-34216 GCA_025617405.1 Perca schrenkii
ACAGTCTCGGAGAAGTCTACACGTTTAGCCGCAGTAGCCGAGGATGACTGAACGCGGCTCGTGTTCCACGTCTGGTACTTTGTGTCCTTCTGGTTCGTCCTCACAGCAGCTCTCTTCATCATCACACGCAGCTGTTCGAGGTAACTTCACAGAGAGACGACACGGGCACAAGAGGGTGAGAAGTGACCTGGATGACCGGAGCGATCAGCCTCCCAGTAAGACACCGACCGCTGTCAGTGGCGGTCGTGATGATCGGGTTTCACGGGGAAATGTGCAACGAGCAGCCCTTTCTGTTAGTAATCCCAACAGGCCTCGCAATTGGGCTTCCCCGTCGTCAGACAGTGGAACTGTGGCCTTGCGACGAGATGCGTTGCAGCGAGGCTATTACCCGAACATGGCCTCAGACCCTATATTTCACATGTTCCCTGAGCCCGGGGAGCAAGGGGACCAGGATGTGTACAAGATCAGCGAGCACGATCGCTTCATACAAAAACAGTACCCGATGCTGTACATGAACCTCAACGCACACGAGCACCCCTCGATAGTCGACGTGCAGTATGAAAATGAGATCACTGGCTGTCCCCTGTGTAAATTGGACAGGAACACCTTGGACTCCACGAAAGCGCTTAAGCCCCACGAGGTTAAAGCCTACCTCGAATCCTACGACCACAGATTCACAGAGGAGCAAGTCAACGTACATCTGGCCCACAGCGTGAGGGATGAGAACGTCATTGGGGTGATACAAAACATGTCCGTGGACCTGATTAGCAAATCATACTCGCTGGCAAACAAGGCTTCTCTTCGCATCATGAACCGCTTAACAACGCACATGGGTAGACCACTTTTTGTACCAGACCAGGATGTGGCTAAGGTTCACAGCGATGCAGTTAAACAGTTCATAGGTCTCGCGGCTACATGTCAGACGTTGATGAAATACAAGCACAATGAGAACGAAAGAGTGCTTGCCACTAATCCTCTGTTGTAATTATGTCGGCGATAATGTTACCCTAACCTTCTTGTGAGACCGAGGCTACACTTCTAGGTACCAAGCATTGTCGTTCCATTACCAGCCACCACATCCACGAAATCGGCAGCACACATGTTCCTCCTGATTCTGCCACTCTTGTGGCTCCCACACTCCATGGGCTCACCGGTGGACAACACCAAGTCTTACGGGTACGCTCCCTACGTTTGGATCAACGTCGACACATGCAACGGAGGCTGGTGTCAGGGCAGCAGCACCAGCGGATTCGCGTTGGCCATGGGCGAGTACAATCGCATGAGCGACATGTGCACCGACTACTGTCCGGGGCCAATCAACGCTCACTGGAGGCCCTCACAGGATTGGAGTACCGACCTCACCAAGTACAAGACCGAAGGCTCCTTCCTCGGGGCATACGTGAAGAAGCTGGACAGAGGGTCCTGTCTCACGGTACCCGGAGGCTTCAAGTGTTCGGACCGTGTTGTCCAGGAAACCCCCTTGAACAAGCTATCGATTCGGCTCCACGCCGCGCCTCGTAACAGAGACTATTACTTTGGCAAGGACCCCATGGCCGATTGTGGACCCGGACCTCAGTGTGCGAGCTTCAAGCTGCTGCGGAGGACATTGCAAGCGCCCAATGGTACCAGAACGTGGCCCGAGACCGACGATGTCCTTGCTATCCGAAACTCACCCTATGCCTGTGTGCTCTCCTACGTGGGCCTCGGAGACTCTGAGTCCATTGGCAGCTGTTACTCGCAACTGGGGGACAATTGTTTCTGGTCCGAAGGTGTCACGTTCTGTGTACAAGGCAATTCCAGAGGTCCTACACTGGGCATAACCAATGCCGACGCTTCCGCTTCGGCGCCGATTGCCATGTGTGAGATCTCAAGCTCCTCGAGTCTAAGGGATCAGGACCCCGCAAACAAACCCACTGCAACCGAGATCAAGGACTTTCTCATACCGTCGTCCTGTGACGCTGCGATACTTTCCTTGGACCGAGTCTTGTACAAGTCAAACTACCTCTCGGTAAAGCTCAACGTGACCCGATTTCACACCGTTTCTGAAGCGGGCCATGTCATCATGAAGGTCCCCTTTGACGAGTGTCTTGTCCCCTTGTCAAACCCCGAATTGCCGGCGATCATCAGTAATGTTGCTGAAACGCTGGCAAAGGTGAGAGTGTCTACGTATTCGACCGCTATCATGCTGGACGCGAGTGACTGGGGAACAGGCGTGTGCTCTCGCAGAAACTGGCAAGGCACAAGTTTCACCAGGGTTGCGGCGGATCTCGCCTCGGCTCTGACCGGACGCGGGGTGTACACGCTCTTCCTCAGGTTGCCCCGCTCCCACAGACTCTTGGGTGAGATCGACTTTTCGCAGTTGCGTGCGTTCCATGCTTTCGTCACACCCCAGGGTACGGTCAACATGACCAGCCCTGGACACTGTCAGAATATGTGGGCGTCCGGGAGTGGTTACAAGTCCACGGAGGGCCTTATGTCGTACCTCTTGGCGCTAATCAGGCAAGGTGTCAGAGCCAACAAGGTGATCGTCACGTTGTCTCTCACTGGCGGCGTGGAGATAAGCCAGCTCGAACCTCAGGGTGAGCGGCGAGCCGTGTACACAGGTGAGCTCACCTTGGCCGACATGGAAACCAATACGGTGTTAAACTGTGAAGAGGACCTCAACACCAAGTGCTGCTCTGGGTCCAGTGTCACTGTCCGGGCTAGGGACACGATGGTGAACATCACCGTGACCTCCACCTCATTCGAGACGCTCAAGCGGTTTCCCGAGCTGGTCGCGGTGGCGTTTGGCATCAACCAGTTTGTCGTAGCGCCGGTGGATTCGGATTTCAAGCGAGGCGTTAGATCCAACACCCCTGCCATACTGGGTATCACGTCGGCCGTGCACAGGCTTAGGGACTGGAAGAAGCAGCAGATAGCGGCAGGCATGTCCAGAGAGACACTTGGGGGGTCACACGGGAGAATGAGGCGCGCCGTGTCCAAACTGGACAACCCAGGTGTGGTGAAGCGTGCTGACATTGTCACCCACGAAGTGCAGTACAAAGACCCTGCCTCGGGATCCAAGACTTGTCTGGACCCCCAGTACAACATAGGCGTGGGTTTCACGATCGTGTGTTCCGGGCTCATAGCCGCTCACGGGGCACTCGGTGTGTTCAAGGAGCCCCACGTCGAGATGTACAGCACCAGCTACGATAAAATATACATAGTCAATTTGCACACGCTCGAGTCGTGCACTCCCGGAGAACCTAGCAAGAGGGCCGAATCATCCAGGCGGCCACCTCAGACCGCAGTCAATGTCAACACCTTGAGCCCCACCACGGACCGCAACCACTACATGGTAGGCATCCTCGATTCCACGGCGCCAGTGGAGTACGCGCCTCCCATCAACAAAGTGTGTGCCGCACACAACACTGGGGAGACCTCACTGCACATGAACGTGATCCAGGTGGACGACAGTTATACGGTGGACAAACCTGTGGTCGAGGCCGACCACGGGGTGATAGTGAAACCGGTCGAAGCGCTGTATTTCGTGTCCAACTTCACCCCGGGCATTGACTTCATCAACCTGAACGTGAGCTGCATCAATTACGACGTGAGCGCTCTACGTCCCTGTCTGATTGCAATATGCGGAGGTGACAGTAGTTGCAGGAAGGACTACGGCAGGCTCTGCAATTCAGCACACGAGATCATCGACGACGCTCGCCGGGCCGGAGAGATGATGAGGGAAGGTCTCGAGGACTTGGCTGTGCAGGAGACTAAGGCCATGATGTACGAGCTGCCTGACGACGCGCCCTTCCCCTGGCTGGACAAACCCCAACGTGGCAACGTCAGACGCAAGCGGTTTCTCGGCGTGTTGACAGGCGCGGCAGCCTTGGGCCTGGCATGGCACGTCTCCAGTAGGGTGGACAAGTTGGAGACACAAACGGACTTGCTTAAGAATACGCTCGTCGATGTGTCGAGCCGACTGGTCGAAGTGAGCGGCAAACTCAACGAGAACATAGCCCTGGTCAGTGGCCGGATCGACGAGCAGGAGAAGAAGATTCAGAAGAATAACGAGATTGTCAACAGCAACTTTGTCATGATGAGGGACGCCATGATGAGGAACACCGAGGCCGCGTTGCACGACACCAACGCCAAGTTCTCGGTCATGGCAAGCTATCAAATGTGGTACGCTCAGATGCAGAGCGTCACCCATCAGATGACACAGGCCGCAATGTACACCAAGTTCATGGCCAGAGGAGTGGAAAACTGTCTGAGGCAGATCGCGTCAAAGCGTTCGGGGAGCTGCCCCAGTGGCATGACTGTCATGCGGCATCACCCCGGGCTGTCGGATTTCCCGACCGTGGGCACGGCCCTGTACAAAGACAGAAAGCTTTTCATAGTACACTCTATCCCCGGGACCGTTGAGCAGAAAGTGGTCAGAGGGATCATACCCATGCCCAGGATGAGCACGGACGGAGTCGCGTGCTGGCCCGACTACAAGGTGTGGCTGATCGACGGCGAGTATTACGAACCGTCTGAATGTCACGGCAAGTATTGTCACAAACCTGAGCGTCACCAAAGATACCAGAGATGCGTGAAGAACCCCAGTGAGTGCAAGACAGTGTGCGCACCTTGTCACCGTGGTATTTGCTACCAGGACAGGAAAGTCACTTGGATGGAGGGTTCTGCCGCGGTGGAGATTGCGTCTCCTCCGCTCAAACCGTTCTCGAGACCACACATTTCGGACGGACCCGTGTCCTTCTCAGATCTACTGAAAAACAGCATCCCAGGAATACCCGAAATGGAGTTGCTCCAGGCCATAAACACAAGCGTAAAACTCATCAACGTGCAAGGAGACCTGGACAACGTTACAAGGACCATACAGGAGTTTGACAAGCGGTATGATGAGATTACGGCGAGCAGAGTCACTTTTGGCGGATGGCTTTCGGGATTCGCCAGCGACATGGCCCTGTGGACCTCTGTGGCTATACTCGTGGCTTGGTGCACCGCACTCTCCGCTGGGATCGGCTACATGTATTTCTGTGGAGGTGGTGGTGGACTGGGAGGAGGGGGGGTTGTGTTCTCCAACTATAAGAAGCGGCCTAAGATGTTATAGACACTCCTGAAACGTACACACTGGTATAGTCCCGGGCCTTTGGATGCTTGCATGTATTTGCTTTGTGTACGTGTGTGTTGGGTTTGTAGTGATGTGGAACTGTGGGAGCAAAGGGATTCCAATGTAAATTATACCTGGACATTTATTGCACCCTAGGCCCGCTGAACCCAATGTACTCCTAGCCTAGGTAGCTGTAGTTGGGGATATGTGTAGTATGAATGAGAAGATTGCTGTTGCTGTGGCTGTTGTGCAGTTCATTGTGCCTTTCCAGTAGCTTGTAAAATAAATCCATACAAGAAAGTTTCTATTTGTCACTGTTTATTTCATTGTAACACACAGATGCACACATAAACATACAGACGTGTCTCTCAGTAGAGGAACCATCACTATGCAAACACAAGCACGTCTTCCGTCGACATGTCAACAATGCCGAACACATGCATGTTACACGATGCCGCTACCAATGAGATGAACCTCCGATTGCCTTCGGGGATGCTAGTGTGCCTGCACAGGTATTCCAGGTGCTTAATCATGACATTGCGATCATCACGGTTAATCATGAACTCCTCATGTTCTTCGGGAAGCAGTTGCCCATGCGCCATGAGTGTATCTAGTATGGGCCAGATGTTGGTGATATTCATGGTGTAACAAGGTAGTGTCATGATGTTCTGTAGGTCCTCGAACCTTTCACCCAGTGCGGCTTGGGCCTTGTTGGTGATTTCCACTGCCGGAGGCGCTGCCCTGACTGTGACAAACACACACACACACACACACACACACACACACACACAAAGGGAAATATAGATCATGGTCCGTACCAAGTTCCAAGTCAAGCGTGCATCGCATTCATCACGTTTGTTTCCTTTTACTCACCGTACTTGCCCTGCGGTCCACACGTTGTCAGGTCGGCGTACAAAACAGGATTTGTCTCTCGCAAAACCTTGAGGAACCTCTCTGCTCGCTTCTCGCTCTGAAGGCAGTGGTCTATGACCGTGTACATCACCTTTACAGGATTGGCCTTACTATGACAGGACATGCATAGCTGTTGACCATCACACAGGACTTCATTTACTAGACGCCTGAAATCGACATGCCTCTCGGCTATGTCGTGCTTGCACTTCTCGAGCTGCTGAACGTACATCTTCGAAACAGACGTCGTGAACTAGTGAAACCCAGCTGCTGTGAATGGATATCAACGAGTGGACACGTGACACGTGTGGGCAGCTATTGAGCACCCGTAGGCTTAGCGTTTGTGTGAGTGATATAGAGCGGTAGTAGAACCACAGGGTTATATGCATGTCAGATGCCATTAGCATTAGCTGTTGATCGGACAGCAGCCGCGAGGGGACACACAGCCGTGCAGGGATAAATAGCCTTTGCATCTTTGGGTAGGTACCCAATCAAGTTCTTGTCAATCACACGGAACTGTTTACTATGACAACTAGATGCTGGGAACTCGTACGGAATACACAGTGGCGATCCCAACGCAAGCCGCAGCACGAGGCCAGAAGTCCTCCGCTCACGGCGAATTTACCACACTCGATAAATCCAGCCACAGTCTCGGAGAAGTCTACACGTTTAGCCGCAGTAGCCGAGGATGACTGAACGCGGCTCGTGTTCCACGTCTGGTACTTTGTGTCCTTCTGGTTCGTCCTCACAGCAGCTCTCTTCATCATCACACGCAGCTGTTCGAGGTAACTTCACAGAGAGACGACACGGGCACAAGAGGGTGAGAAGTGACCTGGATGACCGGAGCGATCAGCCTCCCAGTAAGACACCGACCGCTGTCAGTGGCGGTCGTGATGATCGGGTTTCACGGGGAAATGTGCAACGAGCAGCCCTTTCTGTTAGTAATCCCAACAGGCCTCGCAATTGGGCTTCCCCGTCGTCAGACAGTGGAACTGTGGCCTTGCGACGAGATGCGTTGCAGCGAGGCTATTACCCGAACATGGCCTCAGACCCTATATTCCACATGTTCCCTGAGCCCGGGGAGCAAGGGGACCAGGATGTGTACAAGATCAGCGAGCACGATTGCTTCATACAAAAACAGTACCCGATGCTGTACATGAACCTCAACGCACACGAGCACCCCTCGATAGTCGACGTGCAGTATGAAAATGAGATCACTGGCTGTCCCCTGTGTAAATTGGACAGGAACACCTTGGACTCCCACGAAGCGCTTAAGCCCCACGAGGTTAAAGCCTACCTCGAATCCTACGACCACAGATTCACAGGAGCAAGTCAACGTACATCTGGCCCACAGCGTGAGGGATGAGAACGTCATTGGGGTGATACAAAAACATGTCCGTGGACCTGATTAGCAAATCATACTCGCTGGCAAACAAGGCTTCTCTTCGCATCATGAACCGCTTAACAACGCACATGGGTAGACCACTTTTTGTACCAGACCAGGATGTGGCTAAGGTTCACAGCGATGCCGTTAAACAGTTCATAGGTCTCGCGGCTACATGTCAGACGTTGATGAAATACAAGCACAATGAGAACGAAAGAGTGCTTGCCACTAATCCTCTGTTGTAATTATGTCGGCGATAATGTTACCCTAACCTTCTTGTGAGACCGAGGCTACACTTCTAGGTACCAAGCATTGTCGTTCCATTACCAGCCACCATCCACGAAATCGGCAGCACACATGTTCCTCCTGATTCTGCCACTCTTGTGGCTCCCACACTCCATGGGCTCACCGGTGGACAACACCAAGTCTTACGGGTACGCTCCCTACGTTTGGATCACGTCGACACATGCAACGGAGGCTGGTGTCAGGGCAGCAGCACCAGCGGATTCGCGTTGGCCATGGGCGAGTACAATCGCATGAGCGACATGTGCACCGACTACTGTCCGGGGCCAATCAACGCTCACTGGAGGCCCTCACAGGATTGGAGTACCGACCTCACCAAGTACAAGACCGAAGGCTCCTTCCTCGGGGCATACGTGAAGAAGCTGGACAGAGGGTCCTGTCTCACGGTACCCGGAGGCTTCAAGTGTTCGGACCGTGTTGTCCAGGAAACCCCATTGAACAAGCTATCGATTCGGCTCCACGCCGCGCCTCGTAACAGAGACTATTACTTTGGCAAGGACCCCATGGCCGATTGTGGACCCGGACCTCAGTGTGCGAGCTTCAAGCTGCTGCGGAGGACATTGCAAGCGCCCAATGGTACCAGAACGTGGCCCGAGACCGACGATGTCCTTGCTATCCGAAACTCCACCTCCACCTCCCCCACCTTAAAGGTCCCCCCTCCACCTCCCCACCCACCTCAGCGACGACTCTCTCCATCAATGAGAAAGACGTCAACAGACTGTTCAGGAGACAGAACCCCAGGAAAGCTGCTGGACCGGATGCTGTCTCCCCATCCAGCTTGAAGCACTGCGCTGACCAGCTGTCTCCGGTGTTCACAGACATTTTTCAACACCTCGCTGGAGACATGTCACGTGCCAGCCTGCTTCAAGACCTCAACAATCATCCCCGTTCCCCAAGAAGCCAAGGACCACAGGACTTAATGACTTCAGACCCGTCGCCCTGACCTCTGTGGTTATGAAGTCCTTTGAGCGCCTTGTGCTTTCACACCTAAAAGCCATCACCGACACCCTCCTGGACCCCCTGCAGTTTGCCTACAGAGCCAATAGGTCTGTAGATGATGCAGTCAACCTGGCCCTCCACTACATCCTCCGGCACCTGGACTCTGCAGGAACCTACGCCAGGATCCTGTTTTTGGACTTCAGCTCTGCCTTCAACACCATCATCCCAGCTCTGCTCCAGGAGAAGCTCTCCCAGCTTGGTGTGCCTGACTCCACCTGCAGGTGGATCACTGACTTCCTGTCTGACAGGAAGCAGCATGTGAAGCTGGGGAAAGACATCTCCGACTCACAGACCATCAGCACCGGATCCCCTCAGGGCTGTGTTCTTCTCCTCTACTCTTCTCCCTGTACACCAACAGCTGCACTTCCAGTCACCAGTCTGTCAAGCTTCTAAAGTTCGCGGACGACTACCTCCTCTCATCGGACTCATCTCTGATGGAGACGAGTCCGCCTACAGGTCGGGAGGCTGACCACCTGGTGACCTGGTGCAAGCAAAAACAACCTAGAGCTCAACGCTCTAAAGACAGTGGAGATGGTTGTGGACTTCAGGAAGAATTCTGCCCCACCTGCCCCCTATCACACTCAGTGACTCCACAATTAACATTGTGGAGTCTTTCCGCTTCCTGGGAACTACCATCTCCCAAGACCTCAAGTGGGAGCTGAACATCAGCTCCCTCGTCAAGAAAGCACAACAGAGGATGTACTTCCTGCGGCAGCTGAAGAAATTCAGCCTGCCAAAGACAATGATGGTGCACTTCTACACAGCCATCATTGAGTCCATCCTCACATCCTCCATCACCATCTGGTACGCTGCTGCCACTGCCAAGGACAAGGGCAGACTGCAGCGTGTCATTCGGTCAGCTGAGAAGGTGATTGGCTGCAATCTCCCACCGCTCCAGGACCTTTACGCCACCAGGACTCTGAAGCGTGCTGGAAAGATTGTGGCTGACCCTCCCACCCCGGACACAAACTCTTTGAGCTACTCCCTCTGGCAGGAGGCTGAGGTCCATCAGGACCAAGACCTCACGTCACAAGGACAGCTTTTTTCCCTCCGCCACTAGCCTTATTAACAAGGCCCGGAATCCACCCTGACTCTCTCCACACCCACCTCTGGCTCTACATGCCACTGTACTTAATCTGCTCTTTTTTATCTTAACTGTTACTCTTATTTTATTATGTTACATCCTGTGTGTGTACATATACACATATATTTATATATTTATACTTATATTGTCTGTTCTGTTAACCTGTTTGTTTAACTTATTTTAGATAATGTGTGACATGCACCTACGACACCAAAACAAATTCCTTGTATGTGTAAAAAATGTACTTGGCAATAAAGCTTTTCTGATTCTGTTTCTGATTCTGAACTCACCCTATGCCTGTGTGCTCTCCTACGTGGGCCTCGGAGACTCTGAGTCCATTGGCAGCTGTTACTCGCAACTGGGGGACAATTGTTTCTGGTCCGAAGGTGTCACGTTCTGTGTACAAGGCAATTCCAGAGGTCCTACACTGGGCATAACCAATGCCGACGCTTCCGCTTCGGCGCCGATTGCCATGTGTGAGATCTCAAGCTCCTCGAGTCTAAGGGATCAGGACCCCGCAAACAAACCCACTGCAACCGAGATCAAGGACTTTCTCATACCGTCGTCCCTGTGACGCTGCGATACTTTCCTTGGACCGAGTCTTGTACAAGTCAAACTACCTCTCGGTAAAGCTCAACGTGACCCGATTTCACACCGTTTCTGAAGCGGGCCATGTCATCATGAAGGTCCCCTTTGACGAGTGTCTTGTCCCCTTGTCAAACCCCGAATTGCCGGCGATCATCAGTAATGTTGCTGAAACGCTGGCAAAGGTGAGAGTGTCTACGTATTCGACCGCTATCATGCTGGACGCGAGTGACTGGGGAACAGGCGTGTGCTCTCGCAGAAACTGGCAAGGCACAAGTTTCACCAGGGTTGCGGCGGATCTCGCCTCGGCTCTGACCGGACGCGGGGTGTACACGCTCTTCCTCAGGTTGCTCCGCTCCCACAGACTCTTGGGTGAGATCGACTTTTCGCAGTTGCGTGCGTTCCATGCTTTCGTCACACCCCAGGGTACGATCAACATGACCAGCCCTGGACACTGTCAGAATATGTGGGCGTCCGGGAGTGGTTACAAGTCCACGGAGGGCCTTATGTCGTACCTCTTGGCGCTAATCAGGCAAGGTGTCAGAGCCAACAAGGTGATCGTCACGTTATCTCTCACTGGCGGCGTGGAGATAAGCCAGCTCGAACCTCAGGGTGAGCAGCGAGCCGTGTACACAGGTGAGCTCACCTTGGCCGACATGGAAACCAATACGGTGTTAAACTGTGAAGAGGACCTCAACACCAAGTGCTGCTCTGGGTCCAGTGTCACTGTCCGGGCTAGGGACACGATGGTGAACATCACCGTGACCTCCACTTCATTCGAGACGCTCAAGCGGTTTCCCGAGCTGGTCGCGGTGGCGTTTGGCATCAACCAGTTTGTCGTAGCGCCGGTGGATTCGGATTTCAAGCGAGGCGTTAGTCCAACACCCCTGCCATACTGGGTATCACGTCGGCCGTGCACAGGCTTAGGGACTGGAAGAAGCAGCAGATAGCGGCAGGCATGTCCAGAGAGACACTTAGGGGGTCACACGGGAGAATGAGGCGCGCCGTGTCCAAACTGGACAACCCAGGTGTGGTGAAGCGGGCTGACATTGTCACCCACGAAGTGCAGTACAAAGACCCTGCCTCGGGATCCAAGACTTGTCTGGACCCCCAGTACAACATAGGCGTGGGTTTCACGATCGTGTGTTCCGGGCTCATAGCCGCTCACGGGGCACTCGGTGTGTTCAAGGAGCCCCACGTCGAGATCAATGCAATGTCAATGTCGTCAATGATGCCACGAAAGTCAGATAGCTGCACCTCTTGTTCACCCTGTTGACGTTGAGCAACTGTTTGCAATTCACTGTAGCTCTGCACTGCCTCTAGCCTAGCATGCTCTAGTGCTGCTATATCCATTGTCAGATTCCCATTACGCTCTGTAAGACCAGCGATCTGTTGGTTGAGACCTTCTTGCTCCTTCACGTGGTCCTCTTTCACACGAGACAATGTTATGTCTCTTTCCCTAAGCTGACTGCGTACTTCGTGGAGTGTCCAGTTCAATTGGTCTTTCTCACGCTCGTGAGCTAATACAATCTCGTCCGTGTTAAGTTTCAGTTCGTAACACTTTTCCTGAGACTGAGCGTGCGCCTCAGTCAAGCGGTCAACGTGTGCCTGGGCTTTTTGTAACTCGGTCATAACTGCTTCAAGGTGCATCACTGTCCCACTCGCGGTCTGACTTTCAATCGACCGATTAAGTGTGAGCTCAGTCAAGAGTTTCCTGCCCTTCTCAAGCTCACGGTGCAACCGAGATATTTCTACCCTGGAGGACGTCAACTCGCTCTGATGTGCTGTGCACTCGTTTGTCGACTCCACAAGCACTTTGTTACCGTTCTCGACCATGAAAATAAGAGCACTGATTAACTCGAGTACACGTCTCCAATGCACATCAAGAGACTCCCGTATCGCAAGTGCCGATAACAAGTCTGTGTTGTGGTGTGACAACAATCCACCGAGTGCGGCCTGTAGTTCCACTGAACCAGGTCCGGCCTCACTATTCACTAGACGCGCTATGTCACGGAAAGAGTCAAGTTCCGAGGCTGCCGTTAGAATAGACTCTAGCCGCAGCAACACTTGCTCAGCGTCTTGGAGCTCCCGTGCACTTTGTATAAATTTACACCTGCCGAATATGTCCCGTATGCCCTTCCCCAACCTCCTGAGGACGAGCTCGTAACATCCACACAATTCCATAGCCAGGTCAAACCCTATTACGTCCCGAGCTCTCGTGCCCTCAAACGACTCAAACCACTTAGCCAGGTCTCCGAAATTGTCCTCAAGCGCCTTGACCACCACCAAGGTGTCATCCAGAGAGTCCGGGTCCTTGGTGGCCCGTGCCGCGGACACCGACTCGGCTGTGCTACACGCCGAGGAGTCCACCTTGGTAGCCAAAGGGAAAAGTCTTGATATGATATGTACGAGTGTGGCACGAGAATTGCTTCCAGTATCCGATAGAAGTAGAGGCTCTACTTTGCTCATCTCCCCAGAGGCCTGAGCCCGAGAGGAACAGCTCCCAGAATCTGTGTTTGTAGACCGTTGGGTTGTGCGTGGTGTACCCGAGTTTGAACCGACACTCTTTCTGCCACGACCACAAGCCGGGCTCGTGATCGGCCTGAGTCCCGCTGATCTTTTGCTTCTTGATCGAGCGCTCTTTTGCTCGCATACGTGATAAGGCTTGGTCCCTCGTGCACCTTTGTCGTTCATCTTCTTCCCCGTGGTCTTCACCCCAGTAGCATTGTGATCCGTGCTCCCACCACGAGGCGATCCGGTTCGTTCTCGCACTGTTGCGCTCTTGGACATTGTGTTCTTCTGTGTCTTCTTCTTCTTCTCCTCCTCCTCCTCCTCCTCCTCCTTGGCCTCGTCCACTCGGTGTTCCCTTGTTGAGTTCAACGGTCTCCTCAAGACTGGCGCTGTAGTCTCTGCGGTGGTTGAGACAGTATTTGTGTGGTTGAGCGCGGTCTCCCTTTGGGTCGCTCTCGGCTCCATTGCCGATATCTCGGGAGACCGTAGCGCAAAGTGTGGTGCAGATGCTGCCCAGAAGCAATTTGTCTATCTGCAACACAGCTGACACCCGCTTGGGTTCGGGCTCGCACACCACGGGTGATACCCGATACGCGTACCCGCAGCGTTGACACAACTCATCCCTCTTCGGATCACTTGTTGAGTTTAGATGCGCGTCTATTCTCAATAAGGCAGAGAGCTCGTCTAGCTCGCGAGACCAACGGTCCAGTGCTCCGCAACACAGAGCAGTGAGTATAACTGCCCAGTATGGAGCCTTGATAATCTCTTTGGTGCACCTCCCTGGTGAGCTCCCGGTCAACTCCAAACCCATGTACAATAACCTCACGCCCAACCACTGAACTGTGCCCGAGACCGGCGATGTGTCCGTTTCTTGGTTAACAGTTGCACATGAGAGACTTAGGTCAGAGTCCAGTTTCCACAATACACGCGTCCCCCAGAGAGCGTCTCGCGGATCAGGTATCGTGCAGATCTCCCGGTCCTCGTTGCACTGCGACCTCTCCAGGGTTAGCCTGCTCTGCTCGTGTAACACCTTGAACGCAAGCGGTGCCCCGAGTATGGCTAGAGTCTCGCTTACTAGTTTGGTGGCCAAAGCTTCCCTCTCGTCCGGCTCGTAGGAGGGAGACACCAAGCCGCTGTGCACGCAACGGGTCACTCTGGTGTATATATTTGAGACAATGGCTTCCGGTTGGTACCCGGAAACCGTGTCGCCGGTGTAAAGTTCGTTCCTATCAGCAGTTGTATTCATCTTCACCCAGGCCAAGGGCCCTCTGGCTACATAACTGATATGTTTCACC
The DNA here is from genome assembly GCA_025617405.1 of Perca schrenkii. Lineage (NCBI taxonomy): Eukaryota > Metazoa > Chordata > Actinopteri > Perciformes > Percidae > Perca > Perca schrenkii. The sequence goes on from JABUOV010000442.1 coordinate 14,169, forward strand.
TGGTGACCCCTGTTGTCTGTGTACATGTCGGAAAAGTGTTTGGCTGTAATTAGACCGTAGCTCTCTCCGGAGTGCATGTATACGGCCCGTAGAACAAGATAATGCGTACCGGGACTCATGTCAGACTCCACAGGTATGCGAAAGACCCCGTCTAACCCGGGCTCCGTGAGGGTTACAGACATCGGTATCCGTTTCTCTATGTCAAACATTTGCACCCAAGTGTACGCTAGACGAGTTAGAGCACCCACGTCTTCAAACCGCACAGCCATGTGACGAGTAGAGCTCCAGTCGCCTTTCTGACAATGTTCCATGTTGAGCTACGCTGTACTAGAGGGAACTCTGTGCAGGGAAATTTGCACGCTCCTCAGTGAAAAAAAAAAGAAACACAGACACAGACTTGCGTTATGAAAAACATTTAGTTTTAATTTCCACTGACTTACAAGACAGAAAGGGAATAACAATGAGGCAATTCTGTCTATAGTACATACAAATCACAAACTGTACACAAAGAAATCAACAACACTCGTTGTAAAGTCTAACTCTAGGCTTCGAGCACAGACTCCTCTTCCGATACATCCTGAAACGCTGGGAGTGGACCAACCGGAGTGGACACGGTGAACCGATCGTCCTGGTCCGAACACCACTCGTCTGTCTCGCAGTCCTCGTCAGAATAATATCCGATGCCATACTCCCTGAATTCTTGGCAGCTGCTGCGAGTGGTATTGCAATTTAAAGCCTCCAGATAATCGCTCATAGACTGCGGAGCATTCTCAACCACGCTCTCCGCGGCCTCGCTCACAGCGTTGCAGCTTGCAGTGGGATCACCTTGCTCCACAAGTGGTCGCGGTGTTATCGAGTCCAAGGTCTCAACTCTGCCTTTGTTCTCGGATTCCACAATTATGCTCTCAGAGTCCGTGACGCTCTCGGTGGCCTCAATCACGGTGTTGCAGCTCACGGCGGGGTCACATTGCTCCACGAGTGGTGACTGTGTCGTTGAGGCCAAGGTCTCAACTCTGCCTTTGCTCTCGCGTTCCGGTCCGAAAAGCTCTCCCCACACTCTCATAATGTCGGCGATAGCCTCAGTTCTTTGGCCGAACCTGTTCATGAGGGCCAAGTAGACAATGTAGTTCTTCTTACCACTGGCGGAGCATACATGTCGAGCTCTCTGCAATGCAGCGTCAAAGTGTCTAGCTCCGTAATGCGTACATAAGATATCTTTTAACCTGGACGGGGGCAAAAAGTTTATGGCTCTATTCAGTGCCAAGAACGCCTGGCACTGACCGTCTGTGAGAGGTTTGGACATCGTTTGTTTTCTGGTGATACAGAGAGTGGTGTCTACGTGGACCTTATCGGAGACCGTTGGACGTGCACACTACACAGCGCCGGTAGAGCGTTTCCATATCAACTAGTACTTCGGAAAATATGGGCTGCTTGCATGTCATACAAGAGGTGTACATCTGTTTCATTTCGGTAAATGTGCACGTGTTGACAGCACTTGTGCTTAGGGGGTACGTTTATCACGGGCGCAGCACAGCATGAAGACCCGAATTTCATCTGCTCAAAGTCAAATTCCACGTCAATGTTCCTCGGGTTGCCCTTCACCTCCGACGAGTGGAAGGTCTGATTCTTTAGACATCTCGAGCACCTCAGGTCTCCCTGTTGCCGAGGAGGAGGCTGCTCGCTGGGTTGCCCAGGCACGAGGAGTATCTGCCTGTGGTTGTGGTCCACCCAGTTAATGTGACAGTTGAGCACGGCATATAGCAGCATCTGACACTCGAGCTTCAGTTCGCTCAGCTTCTGAAAACGTTCACTGTGGATAATATCTACTGCTTCGCGCAGTTCGGGTAGACACGCCGCGGCCAACTCCAGCGGTTGATCCGTTGTGTACGCGACAGCCAGCTTGTAGTAACAACTCAGACCCCACTCGGAATGGAGCGTTAGCATGGGGTGTCCCACGTTTTTCACAACCTGAAAGGCTTTTATGAGCTTTGCGTAGTATGGCTTCTTCGGTGCCGAAAAACTGTACTTTGACCACTTAATGGAATCCTCGCCGTGTCTCGCCCGGTCTAAAGAGTAAGGCTTCTTCCTGTCTCGGCGGACCCAGGCTTTCCCCTCGGTGTCAACACGCTGACATTTCATGAGCACAGTGCCAACGGTTGGTTCCCCAGTGAATGGACCGTGTCCTCTCATGTGCTGTATCGCTCCACCAGGACAGTCTCCCTCAGGTACACAGTCTCGAGCGGGTATGCAGCCTCGATCGGACATGCAGCCTCGATCGGACACGCAGCCGTGGTCGAACGTTTTAGCACTCGGTCGGATGTTCTCGATAAGGAGGAGTCTGAGTGCATCCGATCTAATCCCACACACTTTCACGTCCGACTCCTTCGCATATAAAGCCAGATCCTCCTTTTGGTACCTATAAAAGTCAGCCAGGAGAGCCAGTCTGAGCACAACTTTGCATCCTTGCATCAGAGACAACCTCTCTTTACTTGGCAGCACAACGTTCGAGCCTTTCAAGTCGATCAGGGCCAAGGACAGGTCATCCCAGAGCTCCAAACAGAACTTGTATGCATCACCACAGTCTGAAATCTTTGTCTTAGACGTCAACATCTTTACTATTTTTGTCTGCATTCGGGGCACGGACCTGTTAGCTCTCTGTTTAGAATGACAAACTACGGTAAGACACTCGAGGTAGGCCTGGATCAGAGTGGCTTTTGCATAGCTACGGGACCACAGGACTCGGGAATCGTCTACACATGCCCAGCGAACCCGTTCGCTCCGGTCCTGCTCAAGTCTCCCGTGGTGCTGCATCTCCATTGTCCAGACCTCTTCCCCAACGAGGTGCTGAAAGTGCACGCGGAACACCTGGGGCACTTCTTGGCTTTGCAGAGCGTGCCTCGCATAAACCAAGAGGTTGAGCAGACGCTTTTCCTGGGCCTGTGCAAACTGTTCACTAGGGACAAGGTCCTCTCACTGTACAAGGAGACCCTGACCGACAAGGCTCTGCATCAACATGTCCTCGACACCTCCGACGATCAGGGTGGGAGTGACTCCTACACAAGTGTTTTTGTCAGCTTCCACAAAGCCAAAGCAGGTCCGATTGTGTCTCTGCTGCGAAAGCTACTTGGGCTGTTTGACGTGGCCGACCTGGTCAACAACGATGTGATGTACAAACACGGAGAGGAGCCAGCACACATGCTGTTTCTGTACCTGATTCAGCTGCTGGCAATATTTGTGAGCAGCTGCATTGACGAGAAGGACCTTGCCACCATCATGAGTGTTGCCTCGGCCCCCTTCCTCGAGGCAAATTTCTGCGACCCCTTGTGTGCCGCAACTCTGCTGAAGCCCATGTTCATTCCCTTCTTCAATTGGCAAGGGGGTAGTAACCCCCGAAGGGGTGAGACCGGAGCGGCCGAGTGTCAGGACCCTGACGCGTTCTTGATCCACTATAGGCTGTTCACGGGATACGAACTGGACAAAGACGGGTCTGATGTGTCCTATGGGATGACTCTCGGCTGGACAGACACTCGCATACTGGAACGTATCCAGGCGTGTAGGCTCGTGGAGGGAAAGCATAAAAAGCTGTGGTTTGTTGCTCCCCAGATGGGTGACAGAATGGTCATGGTAAGGGAGGCTGGTCTGAGAATGATGGGTGGTCAGACGGACCACAAGGCCCTCAAGATCTGCTCCTACCTGATGTCCGACAACGTAATGGCTTACATGCAGTGCGCAGTATTCGGTACGATCGGCAACATGCTGCCCTGTGCTGCAAACAGCGACTTCACCGAGACCGTAATGACTGTCATTGAGAGGTCGATGGCCAGGTTTTCAGACGCAGTTCGTCACCAGAGCGCAAACCTCAAGACAAAGCTGAGTAAAATACCAGACAGCTGCCTGTACACCACTGGGGTAGGCTTCTCTGGACAGGACAAAGGCAAAGTTCTGTACTTTGGTAAAGTTTTCACCGGCCCTGAAGACAAGAGGCCCTCTCCGCCTCTGGGAGCCCCATCCATCAAAGGGACCTTCGCTTCAGTGACCCTGGGGATTGCCGACAACACTATGATGAACAACATGCTGGCCATCGCCCTTCAAGACCCAAAGCGCACACACAGTGGTAGTTTACAGAGTATGCTGTCTAGGGGGCACAAGTCCATTGGTGTTAAAAAGAAGTCCACTGATGGCTTCCTTTACGCCCGCTTCCACCACAGGTTTAACACGGGCGAATTCACAGAGGTGGCCAATGTTAAAGGCATGAGGGACCCCACCTTCAACGCCTCGGTTCACAAAGGATCCCTGTCCGATGCGACTGACTATCGGCTAATCGTGTCCCACGGAGCCTTGCCCATGTGCACCCTGACCCTGGCCATGACTATACGACAAACGGTGATGATGGTCATGGGGCTTTTCTGTGCCGAGTTAGCCCGCCTTGTCTACAGTCCAAAGGGGCACGACGCAGCCCTGTGCAAACATCTCATCTCGCTTTTCATGGCCCCAAAGTTTAGACATGGAAAGGACAAAGAGAGTGGCGGCAACGCATTCGATGCGTCTTATGGCAACTCTATAAAACTCACGGGGAAAGCATTCAGTAAGCCGGATATAATGGGTATCAACTACACCCAGCTGGATACCATGGAGTGGCTGCAAGCGGATGACACTAATCTCCCTGCGTACCTACGGAGGTCACTGGAAATGATTGGGGACACGAAAAACGAAGTCACCAAGATCATGAAGGAGAGCTCGCTTTCCTACAACAGGGTGTTGTTCTGGGGGCGAAACGGGTGTGTTGAAATTTGCCACTGCGTTTGCCAATCAGGAATTCATGATCCATGCGCCTATGATGCAAAAGGTGACCATGAGAACCTTTAACACACTTAACAAGAACTACGGCTGTGTCAAGCTTTGTAGGCAGGGTTGCCACTACCATGTGAGGGTGTTCAGCAACGAGTGCGTCGACACAAAGCTCTTTAGCTCCCAGCGTGGTACAGACTTGGCCTGTCTCACCGGCGAGAAGACGAGCTCGATTGATGACTTGGTCGGAAAGATCAAGAGCTCGGTGTCCTGCGTGTTACCCAGGATAGACGTGAATCGCATCAAGGTGATGAACCCCGGGCTGAATGAAACAGAGTTTGAATCACTGGTGTCTGCTGTTAAGAGAAACAACATCGAGGTGACTGGAGAAGAGGACGTTAGAGGGGACAGACGTCAGAGGGCACAGACGCCAGAGAGCAACCACCATGTTTCGTCTGACCCTCAGCTCCACGGAGCTGGTGAGGAACCTCACGCTAGCCCGGAGAAGAAAAGGGCCAAACTCGATTGTGGGCTGACGATGTGTAACTCAGATGTGGACTTTGGGTTTGATGACTCTGACTGAGTCTGAGCGTGCAACCAATTTATCATTTGCTGTAACTACCCCTTTTCTGTGTGTGATGTATGAAATAAAGAGATGATCAGACACAATGGTCAGTTGTACATGGTGTTTATTTCACATTGCAAGGCGCAGAAAATGAGCGCCTGTGCGCTAGGAATATATGAAATGTAGAACATTAAGGTGTAACAGTTCAACTATAACCATCATCTGCCTATAAGCACATCCTAGCATGTGCAAGTCCTCTGTTACGGTGAAAATAAAACGATTCTCCATGCTACTTAGAGTGCTTCCCACGTTCCCCTTGTACACTCGCGGTACCCTCATTTTACTCCGTGAGTCGAGTCTAGCAAACTCCTCAGTAGCTCTGTGGTAGTCCGACTCTCCACATTGAGTGAGATCTAGCTCTCCGTGTTCTACCCGTGCGCTGAGGAGTGGGTTCAGTATGCCGCTGACCGAAATGAGTCTGTGAGAGTTAGCGCTGTTCTCAGGACCGGTAATCTGGTTCGCTGGTAATCTGGAACTCTTCCTTGTCAGACCTCAGGACGCCCTGCACCTGTGTCCAAGTGAGCTTCGAGCCGCGCTGTTTGTGCACGGTAAACATGACCCCTTGTCACAGCGCACAGAACGTTGCCAAAGACGCCGATCGTACACAAGAGCTAGCCACGACCAACTGTCTCAGCGCGAGCAACGTTGCCATAGACAACAGAGAAAGTGTCCAGTTCTGCCGCGCGATGCATACGCAAGGCCTCAGCGTGCTAGGTCTAGATCCAGGCCCGCCGCCGTCAACAGCCTATACGAGTCTCGAATGTCCCGCATTTGCTGGCTCGGAGCCCTGTGGATCCTGGACATTGAGTGCAACAAGAGCACCCTTCACTGGCTTTACAGACCCGAACCGCACAGAGTGTAGCACAAACGCCATCGGTGCACCCCAGCGGTGGCCACAGCGTGTAGCCTCCCCTCAGAGACCAAATGAAACGCTGAGGACAACAGGTAGCTGCGTGGTGGAGTTGGCCAACGACGTGCTCCTCCATGTGCTACATGTAAACACGGTTGGTAATCAGAAATTCAGTGCGACCGTATTCTCTACGCGTCTCAGACAGTATGCTCTGATGCAGTCCAACACCACTAAAAACCACGTTGTTGAGCAGACTGAAGTTTGTGTCAGACAAGAAGAGACTGTGCTCCCAACATGGTTATAGAAACACCCGCATAGAGTTCTCGTCAAGCCCCTGCCGCAGTGCCAACTACACATCCAACGCCAAGCACCTGCTGCAGCCCTACTTCAGAGGTGTGTTTGAGACCATAGCCTTGGCCCAGGGAACCTGCGTGGTCTCCACGAAACCTTTCGCAATCAGCAACGAGAACCTGACCTGTTACATATACGGAGTGGCCAACCCGTCGACCGCGATGATCCTTATGAAGGAAAATAAGAAACATTTCCACACACCCTTCTTCTTCTCCTCCGTCAACGTGACCGGCAAAGAGACCAGACACCAGGTGTTTGCATCGATGTCTATCAACTCGCAGAAGGTGAGGGACGTAGCCACGGAGCTCCCAAATGCCCTGGGTGAAGTGGCCAAGCTGGTGGAGATGCATGTACATCTCAACAGGTTGTGCTGCGAGCTGGCTCAGGAGCGGCGTGGCACGTTGACATCCCAGGAGAAGATGGCTCTGGTATACCTCACAGAGACATACTTCATACAAGTGAGAGACCGCAGCCACCCCAAGCACTGGCCAGGATACAGAGAGTCAGTGAGACGCGCATTCGTTGAGCGCTACCGTAGCAGTCTCTCTTCGTGTCAGGATAACGTCCTTGCACGTTACCACCTGAAGAACCCAGAGTTTATTCACTTAGTACCGTGGCTCCTCGACAATCCCAGTGCTTTGCACGAGAACATGATACTCGCGCACGAAACATACCTGAGAGAGGAAGGTAAAGTGAACGCTAGAGTGGAACTGATCGCTACGGTACACAATCACGCCACCCAAAGCCCCAAGTGCTGCCTACCCCAAGGATTTCCCAGCTTAGAGGACGTTGATTTCAAAGAGCTCAGATACAGCGAGCGGACAGTACAGCTTGCCTTGAGTAGAGCTCAGTGCCTCACTACAAGCTGAGCATTGTCTTTGTGGTACATGTTGTTGATATTAAAGATGCTTTGACTGTGTGTACGTCTCGGTGTGGTGTATTGTTGTATCGACACATTCCCATGTCACAGGTATACTCAGTACCGGTTCACAATGTCAGTGTGTGTGTGGCATGATGATCTGGGTTTCTAAAGTGGGTATGAGCGTTCCGTGATCGTCACCCGTAGCTTGTCGTGCACATTGAGCGTGTAAGCTAATTATTCTCCGGACAGGCACGTGGACTATAGGTAACATTTTGCAGCAGCAGCAGCAACAGCAGCAGCAGCAACAGCAGCGGCGGCGCCAGCAACATGACAACCGATAACTCATCCAGCAGCTGCCAAGCAGCAGCGCCTTCCGTGGCTTCAACAGCCACGATTCTAAGGGTGTGGGACATGGTGAACAGACACTTTGAATCTCTACTAGCAACTGCCGAACGGTCGGCTACAAAGAGCAGGGCTGAGTCCAACATACAGTCTCAGGTCAAGGAACTTAGGAACCTAATGCAAGTGTGTGGCACACGGCTGCAGAGCATTGAGGCTTATATCTCGGAATTGCATAGACAAGATGAGGGTACTGTGCTCAACAAGAGCCAGAACTGTCCATGGCAACAGACTCCATGCTGCGACCTGGTAGGAGACTGGCATTTCCTCTACATGGAAGACAACCGGGTTTTTGGATACATGAAGCTGGTCCCAGAAACAATCTCGGTCAGTGGCGAAAGCGACAACGGGCAAGGGCACGTAAAGAGAGCCGAATTCACTGTCCCCTTAGGGGTACTGAGAGAGGTGAATGAGACCTCGTGTGGTGATTCCACTCAAACGGGCGACTACACACTGTGTCCCTGTTGTCAGATATCTTTCAAGGTTTCTGAGTTTTGGAAGCATGCGTTGTTTGAGATTGCAGAGAGGGGTAACAGAGTGCCAGCCTGGCAGTCCTTGGACGGCTCAGCGGCACCCAGGTGGATAGTGGAACAGAGTGCGGGTTGGAGCAACCCTATTTACAGACCCAGAGGTTTAGAGAACGCCTGTGAGATTGGACAAAGTCTTGCAGAGCTGAACCTGAAACACTTCCTTTCAGGCTACGAATTCTCTCGAGCTCTCGATAGCACTTTTGGGTTCCTGGCTTTACAGTTGAGAGAATAAACCATGTTCTCCTACTCGTACCGACCTCAAACTACGCCATTGTCTTCTCCCGTGCCTATGCAGCCACCCATGCCTCAGCGGCAACCCGTTCATGGGAACGGAGGACAGGACGGAACCCATACGAGAAGACATGGTGACGCTCGACTCCTTTATCGGAGTAGCGGCTCTGGGTCCAGATTACTCTTTTGTGAAATACAAGGTCACTGAAAAACACAAAGAGTGTGGAGTGCTAAAGATCAACCGCGTTCAGCAGATCAACATGTTCATTCAGACGCTGCGAGACAAGGCCATACCAATAGAGACATGCCTGCATACGCTCATGCCGTCAAGCAAAAAGACTCTATGGATGAGAGTGTCACTGACACACCTGGAAGAGCTCAGCTTGGAACCTCTTTGGAAGATTAAGGGGATAGTCCAGCTACACTCCAAAGAGCAGTGGGTCACGATTAAGATGGACGACCGTGCGCTTGATCCGTGTGTCCTTGACCGTGAACAGCTGCTGTGCGCTCAACCCGATAGATACTACACAGAGGAATTCCTCAGATTGGCCAAGGAAGGTCTAATCGATCACGATCAGGAGGATAAATGTGACAACGTGAGTGATGGTTACGGGTATGTGCATGACGCGAACAGCAGTGGGAAAGAGCAGGCCGGTGATGAGCACACCGAGGACAGGGTTCGAGTCACACAGAAGCGTAAGACGTGTACAGTCGGCGAGGACGAGGCTACGGTCGCACATAAGAAACCTAAAACCCCGACCGAGGGTTCTCATGTGAGCCTAGGCTCTGAACCCAAGGTCCGGGGAGAAGAAAAAGACTTGCAGGAAAGATGCAATACACCACATGTTGTACACACAAACTTTAATCTGGGAATGCAAACCAGGATGAAATCCAGACAACAGTCCAAAAGAGGAATGCACACAATGAACAATATGAAGAGGAGAATGCGTCGTCTGTACAACACCAAGTCACAAGACCCCGTCTCCCTGCACGGAGAAGACGGGGGGCGATCCCAACAATGGCCTTGTCCGGTCCCCAAAGCGCACACACAGAAAGCGCGGGCAGCTCGGGCGATCACGTCCCATGTTGAACCTTGTGCTGCTGTCCCCGCAGCTTCCCACGATCGCCGTGGGACGGCACAACGGAGCCCCGTTGAGTCGACAAACTCCGATGCAGCGGAGCAACGCCTCTGTGACCCTGACCCAGAGTCTGTTGTGATTCCTTCTTGTGACATCTTGCCAAGTGTTGACCAAAGATCCCCTTTGAGATCTCAGCCCCCAGAGTCTCAACAGAACCCAGTGTGTGATCTACGTAGGGTCGAGGGGCCGAGGACCCAGGCTTGCTTGCTGATGTAGCCGAGAGCTGACCCCGGGTCCGTGGATTCCGCTGCAACAACCCCCTGATCCCACTCCCTTTCGCCTTCGCACCTCACATCCGAGGGTCTGAGACCCAGCTTGTTGGCCAAGAGTAACCCGTACGCACTCGGATGCAGAGACTCTCTCGTGAGCATGATGTCGTTGACTGTGAGCGAAGCGTCTGGCCTTCTCCCGGACAGGCTGTCTGCAAATGTCACACCGGACGTGTTTAAAAGTGTCACCAGCATGCAGTGGAAAACGTGCACAGGCGACCCGGACTCTAGCTCTCTCACCGTATCCCTGTTGTTGTACTGTATGGTATTGTGTCTCCTGTTGAACTGGCTGAATCCGGACAGGGTGCTTCGCCAAAAATTGGTCCACATGCTCAAGGTCTCCTCCAGGTGAGCCACGCTGACAGACGACGGGTAGTTGCACACAAGTTTGACGTCCGATCCGAGCTCTGTCACGGCTTCTTGCTCATGTGTGGCGTCCTCAGCCTCACCGATCGCCCGTTCCAGCTGCCTCGTGACGGCCTCGGCCAGCTGCAGCAGCCCCCGATCCTTACATTCACTCTTGAGCCGTTCCAAGGCCAGGCGAGGGTGCCTGTTTGCCTCACTGAGAAACTGCTTGAGGAGCAGAACCTCCTTGCCCTCAGAGATCATCGAGGTCATCATTTTACTCAAGCTGTGCGAGACACTCGCAGACTTGTGCTCAGAAACCGTAGTCCCGACCCCGGGTCTCAGAAACACATCTGGTAGCGTGGCCGCGTTCAGCCCGAACATGTCGCGCTGCTGTTCGCTGGCCAGCAGGCGGGACAGGTTATCGAGTAAAGGTTGCCCGAAAGCGTTGCCCGCGACCGAAAGTCCCGCATGCTGCTGCTGCTGCTGCTCTCCACGGGATGAAAGCATCACGTCGGCCAGGTGTGTCAAAGAGGAGCGGTCTACGCCCGTGCTGGTGTACGCGTGTCTGCTCGACGCCGTCGTCAGACCCTGTATGATCTTGTAAAAGAGAGTAGCCCAGCTCCGGACAGTCGTGTGAGATCTCTTGGCCAATGAAGAGAAGGTGGAACCAGCCCACGACCAGCAGCTATCCCACATGGAGACGTGCCTGTAGAGGACCCCGTCCACCGAGGCCGTGACAAGGTCCGTCTCCGTGTCATAGAAGGCCAGACACGTGGAAGCCCTGCACTCGGGTATGACCGGACACCGTCCGTGCTCGAAGGTCTTCATCACGCCCCACAGGGCCACGGTTGCCATCTTCAGCTCTGTTTCCTTGATCGGGTCACGCTTGAGCGCAATGTCCCGTTGCACCCAGTCGCCGATGATCTTACACACCACGGAGACCTGCGTTCTGGGCACCGAATTGTCCATCAGAAGTTTCAGCATGTCCGCAAGCTGATCGAGCGGCACGTCCAAGACCGAAGGCAGGGCCCGCTCGTGAGCTTCTCGTTCCTGCACGGCTTCGAAAGCGGCAGCCGGTGGACTGAGTCCATCCGGCACAGGGCTAAAGCAAGGTTCGTGATGCTTGTGTCTACCCCTGGCGACGTGTTCACCTCGGCCAGCGTTATGATCGGATCTTGTCGGTCTATCGTGCCTCTCAATCCTCTTCCTCGTCCTCATCCTCTGTTTACTTTGGTCACACACCCTGTCGCCAACGTGCCCCATGTACACATCCCTATGTATGACCAGTTTGGACGAGACTAGGTTTGTCACGGCGGCTTTGCCTGACAACCCCAGACCTAGAGCTCTAACTTTCTTCCAAGGCAAGAAGACGCAGGGCACAAAGCCTGCCAACACGGTCCAGCGGATCATGTTCCTCAGTGTGGTCTTGATGTGTGTGCACACGTGGTTCGCTGAATAGTAGTTGATGAGGTAGCGCACCAAGCAAGTGGCGCTCTCGCTGTTGCTCCCTAACACATTGTAAAGCAGCAGTTCCACGGACAGAGCCGGACTGAACGTGTTGACAATCTCCTCTATCGCTATGGCCAGCTGCGGATCCTCACTCACGTAGACCCAGGATTCTGTGTCCCTGTGGATGGGGACCAACCCGTAACGCTCATAGTCGACAGCGTGAGAGTCAAGACCCCGTTCGCGTTGGGAACACTCTCTTCTCCTGAAAGTCTCTAACACGTAGGAATCCCCCCTGTCCTCCAAAGCAGCCACGGCCAGCGCTTTCTCGCAATGGACAAGCTGTTCCCTGGACACGCTCGGTGTAGCTCTCGTCATCTCTCTTCCCCGGTCCGAACGTGTGGTGTGCAGTATCGCGTGTGATGTGTAGTTAACGATATCCACAGGTTTCCAGCGTAGACAGCCAGTTTCCAATATGTTCTGTATGTTGTTTAGAGCATTTTGTTGTCCGTGTAGCAACAGACAAAGCGCTCCAAACAGAAACCGTGATAACCGACACTTTGACGCTGACAACTGGGACGACTGGGACGACGAAGGGTTTGCCTCCACCAAGGCCCGGGCACGTGTGGTTGAGCTCTCCAAACTCAAACGCGACGCTATCGACGTTACCACTGATGTGATTATTGCAGAACATCTGCTGAGAAGACACGGTGAAGATTCGAGTTTACTAATGTACCACGGCAAGTGCGACAGAGAGATGCATCAAGCTCTCGATAAAATCCCTTTGACGTCCCACGGAGCACTAGTGAAGAAGCCCTACTACTACCACCACCACCACCACCACTACAACCACAAGTCCCGCGGTAACGGTAATGGTGAGCGTTGCACCAGTGACATCGTCTAACCGAAAATAAACATTAACGACGCACACGCTGTCCATCCATCTTGCTATTCGCGCTGCAGCCGAGTACCCTGTACAGTTCGGTACTCCGTCGTCATGAGTGTGGTGAACCTGGACCCGAGCAGCTACAAGCTGAAACCGTTGGACACGATCGAGCGCTTGTTGAAAGCCCCCGGATTCATGACCGATCCCCACAGCTCATTTGCCCAGTTTGTGGTCGACAACCTAACCAGAGCCTCGGCCACCAATAGTTCCATCAATGCAGAGGCCACCGTGATGATGGCGCAAGCTCACATGGGAGCAACTCTGTTTAGGCAACAGAAAGACACGAGTCGTCTACTCGCTGGCTTCGTCTACAAGATGCTAGTCCCAGACAAAGTGGTGCCCACTGGTACCAGATTCTGCAAGCGCTACAGGATCACGGATCAGCGCGAGGCTCAGCATGGCACCTACGACACAATCACCAATGGAGTGCAGAGCAGAGAGTACAGCCAAGTGTTCCAGCACAAGTCCTTTGTGGTCACCATGCAATTTGGATGCCTCCTCAGCGTCACAGTGCCCACAGAGGCCTTCGACCTGATCAAAAGAGAGTTGGACATGGCCAGTACTTCCTGGGAGCTGACAAGGACCACTGAAGTGCTCCGTTACTGCGCCGCTCAACCCACCCTGACGGACAGGATCGCGCACAGGACCACCACCGTCAGTCGTGCAGAGAAATTGGACTCCGTGTTGATCATGGCAGAACTCATGTGCGGCATGGTCAACATACAGCCCGACTCCTTTGTCTGTGCGCTGGAAAACGCTCGGAGGATCCTGGCAAGCGATAAGCCCGAAGTTGTGATCGTAGGTGACACTCTGTTCCGCGTCATCTCCCAGAGAAGCTGCAATGTCTGGCTTCAGATAGTCAGCGAGGACACCCGTATCACGCCCGAGTTCTCCGTGTACACAATGGCCAACGAGAACAGTAGAGGCGGGGGAGGGTATGATTTTACCATGCAACAGGTCACACAGCAGGCTCTGGGTGACAAGGATCTACCCTTCACCAACGAGTCGTGCTTCCGGGACAGCCCGTTCGACATGAAAGTACACCACATTGGACTCGGAGGAGGCCCTACGGACAGGATCCCCATTGTGACCGTGGACTCGGTACAGATGGAGCTGGGTGGCCAGAGAAACACTTCCACAGAACACAAGGCCTTCTGTAACTCGGAGGGTTTCAAGTGGGAGTACTTCACTGTCGGTTGCACGGCGCCTGCTCTGCATCAAATCAACCCGTCGAACGTGCTCTCCACGACAGACTCTGACGGCGTCAACTACAAGCAGCTTGCCCAGCGATCACCCTGCACCTCGTACCTTCACCAGTATGACGGTGCAGTCGCCTCGGTCAGTCTCCGTAGCCTGCACCCCGTGGGTAACCCGGAGGAGCTGTTCACGAGTGAGCGCAGAGCGAGACTGCAACAACAGGTCAACACGTTGATGAGAGGCGACCTGAACGCCATCCCTGTAGCTACACTGGGTTGTCTTGCGCGCAGTAGAGACTGGTACGGTAAGATAAACAACCCCGCGTCCGTACTGGAGTTTGACACGCGCAACATGGTGGTACCTATCCCTGATGACAATAATCCCGTACAAGTTGGACAATGGCTGGTCAGACCCAGAGTGGCTCTTTTCAACTCGTCGGCCATGAACAGCATCGACAACGAAATGGCTCAGATCGGCAGTGAGTTACTCACGCACTTTGGTGACACCCAGCAGGCTAAACTGGTGCAAGATAACTTGACGTTCCTCGACCGGGCGCTCCATCACGAACACGGCATAGGGTCAATGATCGAACTACGACGGAAGATCCTAGCTGGAGAGGTGGCTCAAGACTTTGAAACAGAATGGACCAAGGGCAGGTCATTTTGGTCGTGGATAGCCGACCCGATCTGCGCGGTGCACATACGCCACGTTCTCGTAGCAAAAGAGGGGGCCTCGAGCGGTACAATCACCGCAGAGGAACGAACCGTGTTGCTACAACTCGAGGGGTTGATGAACGGCCTCATCGGGCTGTTCAAGGCCATCGTTGGATCTAGACTCAACTCTGTGATAGCCTCGATGCCTGCGTGTTACAATTTCGATGGACACGACGTTACAGACTATGGCTACCCGAGGGCCTTTAGTTTGGATGATGTGGACTATTGCAATCTCATGTACTGGATCATCCTACCAGCCCTCGGAGCTCGAGTGTACCGGATTGGCGCCTGTAGTGGAGATGAACGTGCCTGCGTTCATATCAAATACAGACGGCAGGACCGCGATCTGACCAGGGAGTTAGGCCTTGCCAACAGCAACCTTCTCACGGTGATGCGTTTGAATGGCAACTGCGCTTTCTCCAAAGCAGCGCTGCGCACCGGCGTAGACGTGAGTGACATGTTTGAGCCTACTGCGTTGACACACGAGCGTGCTAGCGACACGGGATTCAGCGCAACATCCGTGGTCACCTATATGTGGGCGATCAGACTGCAAAAACTCACGGGTATCAGCAACGACCTAGCCAAGGTGTTACTGGGGATGCACTACAGCACCCTGTTGACCCACAATGTCATACAAGAGCACTACGATACAAAGTACTACTCGGGTATGTCCTACCTGCTTTTCAGAGGCGTGCGTTTCACGGGATGTGGTGTCTCTCTCATTCGACAAAAGTCAGCTTTGTACACGCTGGGCACCGAGATCCTCTGTAAACCCACGTCTCACAATACGCACCAGGTGCACACCGTGAACCAATACTGCGAGTCTACTGTCATACCAGAGACCATAGAGTCCCCCGGGGTCCACATCCCCAACCTGTACATGAAAGACGTGCGAGGGGGAGACGTGCACATACACACTAATGGCCCCTTCGACATGGTGGTCGCGGACGCGTTCAACGGTTTCTGCCCAGAGTCAGAGTGCTCGAGCGGCTACCGCAGACCTTACATCTTCACAACCGGTCGCTCCGAAAGACTCAACGGGTCCATTACCAAGGACCCCTGGATGCTAGTCGACGCGTACACTTGTATGCCAAGTCTACTCCATCCCTTCAGCTCCGTGCGCAGGGGTGCGAACAAGTACACCAACAGAGACCGCAACGAGGAAAGCAATCACAAGCTCTTCCGAGAGACACTTCACATTGCAGAGTTTGAAAAGGGAGTACTCGACCCCATTGGCGATCCCTTCAAGGATACTGTGGAGAGAGTGAATGGAGACAAGCGTACCACAGACATAATGCAGCCAAAGCTTGGAGTGGCCTACTGTGGTACCTACAGTATAGGGCTCACATCTGACAAGAAGCTCATGTGTGCCAGCGACTTGACCCAGGAGACCCTGCTCGAGAGGCTAGCGCCTAGAATCAACGGAACGGGTATATTTGCCTGCAACCCCATCCAGACAACCACTCGCCTGATCAACCCTATATTCAACAGGATATTCGCAAATACCAGGTACTCCCGGTACTGGAACCATTAACTTGCGATACCATGGGACGATTGACTAGAGTCAGAATCATTTCACTGTCCCAATGGGACAAAGGGTGCACGGTAGTGGCTTAGCACACACCATAGCCCTGGCACTGTATGCCTTGACCGACTTTGTGCTCTCGTGTGGTGTAAACTTTTTCACCTCGCTCTACATGCACCCCCATGGAGCAGGAGAACAAGCTAATCCTGAGCAGGAAAAGGGAGGACGCCAAGTTGGACATAGCAATAAATGACATTGCGAGATTCATAGCAAGTTTAGACACTAACATAGCCTTGCTCAAAGAAACCATGACTACAACCATAGGGGAGGAGTACAAAAAGTTGAACAATGAGTTGCTCTCGAGCCAGAAGCAGAGAGCCGACTTTCGTTGCTTACTGGGAGCACTCCGGGGAAGGCTTGATGCTCACAGGTTGATCGGTGCCGTGAAGACTCTCTCAGACAACGTGGGACTACAACTCAATGCTTCAGCATATCTCAACAGGCAGGTGTTAACCCTGGCTGTGCAAAGGGACCTGGACGATGCGAGAGAACCTGTCACGAGAGTAACCGTGGAAGATGCATACCGGGAATACAGTAGAACAAAACCCATGACTGGAACCACTGTTGTATAAAGACCTGTGTGTATAGAAATGTCAATGTGTGTTATTGTGCTCTGAATGTTATGAATAAATAATCTCTCATATACTAGATATGTGTGTATGTCGTGTGTATATCAACTACAATGTGTCCGAGTCGAGGTCCCACACTGTGTGCTGGGTTCATGGCACAATGTATGTTCATGAAACTCCCAGAAAAAGAATGTGTACACAACACGTTCAGCTGCGCCATTGACTTTGTTGATGAAACCAGTGACAGTCGTGGCAACTGCTTACACAATGAGATACAACAAGAAACAGCCCATAGGTTCATCTCGTCAGGTAACGGCAGTCTAGCATTGGATAGTCAACTTTGGCTAGTTTAGCCTTGGTTACATCTGCATTGGATACCAGCAGTCGGAGACACGTAGCTGCGGTCGGATGCCTTCACGTAGCTCCGCACACTCTTGTAACCCAGGCTGCTGGTGACCAAAGCCTCCCTCGGATGCACACCCGTCCTCGGATAGACAGCCATTTTCGGGTATAAAGGCAATGGGCTAAGCTACGGTATTAAAGGCGAAGGTGCGTTCACAGTGGGAAAGAGGATAGTGAAATGCAAACCATGGACACCGTTCAAGTGCCTGTCCAACCTAATGTGACAGCTTGTATCCCCTTAAAGCGCAAGAGGAAACAACAACTGATCCCCAGGGAGACGTTCATAGATGAAATACAACACTCTCCCCCCCTTCAAATAGGCTTGTCATGGAGTTTCCAAACTTGGACTTTGGTATGTTTTCGATGGATAAGGATGACATGAAGCGAGCCCTGATTGTCCAATTTCATATACATACCCAACATGCTGCAAATGACAAGGGGATCGACAATAGAGATTACCAGACCCATCGACTGGCGGCCGTGAGCTGGTTCGAGTTGGTCCTCGGTGAGGATCATAACTCTGTCCTTATACCAGCTGTGAATATCATGGACAGATACGTGACCACTTGCGCTCACCTCGGCGATGATACACGTCAGCTATTGAATAATATCGGTAACATCCGAGCAGCCTGCCTCTCGCTCTCGATCAAGATGTACGCTGTGAACATGACAATTGATGCGGAGGAGTTGAACCGACACAACCGCGGTGTAAACAAGGCCTTGGTTGTAGACCCATCTGGCAACGCGGGCAAACCCAGGCTCACATACATCCTGTCAGATGCAAGTGGGATACAAGAGGCTGAGAGGCAGATAATTGTAAAGTTGAAAGGGGCCGTATTTCCAACGAACGCTCAGAATATGATCAGCTTACTGTGTGCGTATCTGATCCTGGACTACGGAAAGCCTTCGACTTTGTTGACAACCGAGTACATCCTGAAGGACCGGGCCGCGTTCGTGGCTTACAAGCTTTTGTCGAAGACTACGTTGGACGTTGCGTTCCTACGCTTAAAGAGGTGGCTGTGCATAGCTGTGTGCTGCATGCTCGGGGTGATCGTAGAGTGCGTGACAGAACCCAAAGAAGGGCTCCGTGTGGAAGATAGTTTGATCGCACTCTTGGAAGAGCTGATGCCTGGCAAGTTCACACAAACGGAGCTAGGTGACCTCAAGATGTTATTAAGCCAGGGATGTGTGGTGTGCACCGGTTCGTTTGTCAGCCGTGCGGTGCGAGACTCTCTACGTAGGATATCGTCTATGTCATGCTCAGATTGTGGGAAAGGCAATGCTAAGGACACTGATCACAATGATGCCACCACAGACAGCGAAAGGGTCACCGAATAAAGTGACTCTGTGTTTGGTTTAGCTATATGTGACTGTACCTGTGAATCACACTGTATGTAACACTTTGTAAATAAAAACAAACCGTGATAGTCGAGCAAGTTGCAACATCCTTTTGGATCCAACATACAAGAGGCTGAGAGGCAGACCATTGTAAAGTTGAAAAGGGGCCGTGTTTCCGACGAAAGCTCAAAATGTGATCAGCCATAGTCGGATGGTCATCCGTGGAAGGACTGTCAGCCATAGTCGGATATCCACCCGTGGATGGACTGCCAGCCATAGTCGGATAGTCACCCGTGGAAGGACTGTCAGCCATAGTCGGACAGGAATGCTTCTTGCTTATATTAACTGGGTTGACCTAGGGCTATTGCACAGTAACCACGGGTGACATTCATCTGTTGAGAGGTTTTGTCTATCACACAGACTGAGCAGTACATTTATCTATCTAAACGCAAGGGTTTGAGCTATAACCATGTATATGCCAGGCAATAGTAGAGAAACATACAGCGCAGAAGTGAAGATGATTCAGGGGATTCCTATGATTGTGTTTGTGTCTCAACCTCAACTGGACAGTGAATTGGAAACGGACGGTGATGTGAGCCCAGCCGTGGAATGGTCGAGATACACCACTCCAGGAGGCTTTGGTGCGGCTTCGCAGACTGGACCCAAACCAGTGAACGGGCTTAGCGGTGTGAAGCGCATACCTGGTACGGAGATGTACCAGTGTAATGACTGTGACTACATATACGGCTTGTATACGGACAATGCCGAGCCAGATCGTGTGCACTTCCAGTACGGCGGAGGCCTATGTCTGTCTTTTAAGGCCATAAATGGGGGTCAGGAAAAGGAGCTTCTCATCACACAGGGGAAACTCCGGTTCATGAGGGGATATGTGGCATTCCCCCAGTTCGTGTTCTACTCAGAATACGGCTGCATGATAATCGATGGGAGCAGACACTGCGTTGTTTGCGCACATAAACCCGGAGAAGGACACCCTGACTCTAACTGTGATAACATGAAGCGCCTTCTCAAGATCAAGCTGATGTCTTTGAAACTGCATGAGAACATGGACACGGTTCGACTGTTCCCTACCGCGAGACGTACCACTCGGGGCCTCATCGAAAGTGACGGTATCTCAACGCGCTGCACCACGGATTTCAGTATACTGGGACCGCGCGCAAACATGCAATACATTCACGGTACGGTTGACTCACATCAATGTTTCCAGTGTGGGATCACAGTCAGCAACTTTGTGGAGAACGACACCTTACTGGGTGAACACATTCATCACAGCAACGGCAAGTGTCCGTACATCGCACGTGAGTTCAAGTACCAAAAAGGCCTGCTGGATGCTCTCATGGGCAAGGAGCGATACAGACGGGGACATATCGCAATCCCGGCTCTTGCCATACAGGCCCATTATGGGCATATAGGATCCCGTGGTGCACGCCGCTGCGTCATCT
>JABUOV010000443.1:0-34021 GCA_025617405.1 Perca schrenkii
GTTGTGTAAGTTATTGTTTCAGAATGAAATGTATAGTGCTGTCTCACAATCAGCTTCCATTTTATAGGTGCGTGTAGAAGAAATTGAAACACAGCCATTATTTCTCTGTTACACAAAAAGGATGCCTCTGTTACCGCCCTTGCTCTTTTTAAAATGCTGATGTAAATAGTTGCAAAAAATATATAAGTAGTATATAGTAGGGCTGGGCGATACATTTATTTTATTGATTAACTCACATGTGTAGTTAATGTCGATTTGTTTAAATGAAAATCTAACATCTGCCGACGCTCCCCTCTGGGCTCCCGTAGCTCCACTAGTTACTACGAAGGAGCTTGCTACAGGTATGCTACATTCAAGAGACCATGGGATGTTAATGTACGTTACTCAGCAAGAGGTGAAAATAGGGCCAAGGTTGCGCAATAACGTTAAAATGATTTGAACTTTTAGCGAGGAACGAGAAGTGAATTACCTGTAGGCCTATGTGTGAAAACAGCTTTAGCTCACACATCCGTTTTGTTGTTGTTGAATATATAGCATAATTATATAATTTTGTCATCCAAAAAAACAAAACAATGGTAGAGAAAACACTCAACAAAATAAAGTCAAAACTTGTTTTGAACAATTTCTTTGTCATCTGCAGATTGAGTTTAAGTAGGGGTGGGGGGGAAATCGATTTAAATCGGATTTTTTGTGAAAAAATCTGTGATTTTATGTGAAAAATCTGGGATTTTATGTGAAAAAATCTGGGATTTATTTTTAGGCCATATCGCCCAGCCCTAGTCCATAGACTACAAAATGTTGTATTTAGAATTTTATCCACCGCATCGTACTGCAGTTGTGATACACAATAGGGCTGCACGATATTTTGTTTCATCGTCTGCATTGCAATGTGCGCATACGCGAGGACGTTGCGTTTTTGACGCTAAAACTTTTTTGCTGCTTGATAGAAAAGTAAACTTTCACCGTTCTCCTTTCACATGATTGTTACTGGCAGAGCCTTCCCCTTTAAGACAGGTATATGAAGATAAATATGGTGCAAAATGTGAGCTTGTAGAATACGTTGCTAGAACTTGCAGAACAACAAATCTGAACTTGTATGTTAAAATTTGCACTTGTAGAATATGTTCACACACCTGTTTTCTAAATGTGAAGTCACAGAAAAAATATTCACAAATATGTAGATTGATGTTTTGCATGAACATAATGACAGCTGCAAAACTTGTAATGCAACATTTACTCCTCTCGAATCTGTCACTGCAACTTCACATATGTGCTCTCTCGTATCACGAAGTGGCGAATCTGCACACATTTGGCGATACATTTGGTGCAAAACTAATTTGTACCTGTGGACTCAGGCTGTTGAGCTCTGAGCAAACAGAACGGGGAAAGCAGGGTTTCTATCGCCAGATGAGAGACAACTCTGTTGTGTGTGTGTCATGAAAATTGGTGGAATAGCAAGCTAGCGTTAGCTAACTAACGAGCCAGCCCACTTCTAAATAAATACTTTTTAATTATCTAAACACTTTATAACAGTCAAACTGGCAGTGAGCTCCAGGTCCTGCAGCCACAGACAGACCGTGTACACACAGTTTGTTGCTAGTGTGTGACATGCAGGTTCTGCATGCACAGCAAACCACCAATCACAATCAATGTTGATCAATTTATCAAACAAACAAGCAGGCCCCGCTAGTCGACCACAACCTGGAATTAAGAGGAAGCAACATGCATGCATTCTTACTTTCAATTCTTACTAATACTTTCATTCACTTTAGCCTGGATTAATAGTACACGGCTTAAAGTATTCCGGCACCATGCCGGATCTCGGGCATTCGGCCGTGAGGAAAAATAAAAATTGGGAACTTGCATGTAGTTTAATATTTTTACTTTTTGCACTTTCTAGAGAGTTTTGTGCAAAGAAATGGAGAAATCGAGTCTTACATGATATGTGTAAAACTGCAAGGTTAAGAACCTATGCTTTGCATTGTTGTAGTATCAACAGGTATTAGGGCATTGAGCATTTACATTACTGTTAATCAGTCATCACTTGATTACACATTGTATTACCTTGTTATGATATAAGAAGTGACCCATACAATGTGCCAAACATAATGTGCCACATGAAGAGAGAGTGCAGCATATGACAGTAGCAACAGCTGAGAAGATTTGGGTCTGTGGTGACCAGGTCCACCTCACACAAACTTCCTTCTCCCATTCTCTCTCTTTACTAGCACACACACACACACACACACACACACACACACACACACACACACACACACACACACGAGGAAACGGGTGAAGACGCGAAGCCGTTTAGCACTTGGTGCCTCATTTTTGAGGGAGCCGGGTGCTTGCTTCTGCAGCGCATGTTCAAGGAAGATACTGTTCAGCAGCAGCGATAAGAAAGTGCTTGCTAGTCAGTAGATGCTAGTCACAAAGCTTTGGTCCGTGCACTCTGTCATACGAGTACGTTACCGGCAATGATGGCTACCGCTGCGACTGTGCCTTCACTGACCGACCTTGATACAAACAATACGTGTGTGCACGTTCATAGCGGAACACGATTTGTCATTAACGATGGCCACTGTGTAAAAGCTATCTGAAGCCCAAACTGCCTTGACAAAGCTGTCTGTTTGGAATCAGCATGGCAGTTTTTTAAACAAAACGGCATTGTCTCAGAGTTTAGACGTCTAGCTATATGAAAAGCTAAACAATGCAAAGTTTTTAATAAATGTACATGAAGCAACTAATGTCAACATGGACAAAATCACGAATGTACTAATTCGCCTTTTTGATGATGACCTGGCCAAAGTAACACGCAAAACGCAACATCTAGAAAGTTTTGTTTTCACAATGATTCCAAAACTTTTTACTTCTTAAAGATAATGACTTTTATTATTGTATAATGTAAGAAGGACTTTAACTGTTTTGCCAGCTGTGTGTGAGTCCTCATATCACATAGGAATACCCTAGTTTTCCCTAGGTTTGTGGAAGACTTAGGTGCACATATTTGACAGAGGTTTAAGGGGTCATCCCTCATAAAATGTTACGTTTTGTTTTTTAATAAAAAGAAAAATGCAATTTCACATCATATTGGTCCATTTTAATTACCATATCTGTGTCTAATATTACTGTTATGACTAATTTGTACAATAATACAATAGTGTTATGAATGCAGATCTAACCATCATAGTGTGAAATACAACTTTGAGCAGAACAGACAGCAGTCGGAGCTCCTGTGTCCAACAGCAGCGGTTTCTCGCTGTGTCGCCGGTCCCCAGAGCAGCATAGTCACCTGGAGAGTCTGGTACAGTCTGACTCTGCAAACGGAGATCCCATCAGCGCTATACAGCGGAGCGTTCAGATTATCTTTTAACGCTATTTAAAACACTCTGCTCTGCTCCGTCTCTCACGCGTCTCTGTCTCACACACACACACACACACACACACACACACACACAGATACACACACAGCCCCTACTCTCCGTGCACACAGCGTCTGTATCCATGACAAAACGAGTATTTCCCCCCCACCCATGCGCCACAAATTGCTTTCTAATCTGTGGGAAACACTGGTATGGGAAACACTACCTACTATTTTCTTTTCATGTGTCCCCCTGTAACTGTGTAAAGTGTCCTTGGGTGTAATAAAATGCGCTATATTAATCTAAGTTGTTAACGTTGGTTGCTACAACAATCTCTTAATGCTTTGGCTCGTGACACAGTGACGTTGATAACGTTACCCAGTTCAGCTCACAATATACAGTACAGGCCAAAAGTTTGGACACACCTTCTCATTCAAATGCATTTCCTTTTTATTTTCATGACTATTTACATTGTAGATTCTCACTTTAGGCATCAAAACTATGAATGAACACATATGGAATTATGTACTTAACAAAAAAGTGTGATTAAAAAAAGTGTGAATAACTGAAAACATGTCGTATATTTTAGATTCTTCAAAGTAGCCACCCTTTGCTTTTTTTATTAATAAGGGAAAAACTTCCACTAATTAACCCTGACAAAGCACACCTGTGAAGGTAAAACCATTTCAGGTGACTACCTCATGAAGCTCATTGAGAGAACACCAAGGGTTTGCAGAGTTATCAAAAAGAGCAAAGGGTGGCTACTTTGAAGAATCTAAAATATAAGACATGTTTTCAGTTATTTCACACTTTTTTGTCAAGTACATAATTCCATATGTGTTCATTCATAGTTTTGATGCCTTCAGTGAGAATCTACAATGTAAATAGTCATGAAAATAAAGAAACACAAGGCTGAATTTTGGGAAAGAGACTTCAGATACAGTATTAGGGGACCACTAACGCCTATATAAAAGCATCCAAAGAGCACCATGTCATGGGACCTTTAAATACCTTTTCTCATGATTGGATGCACCTGTCTATTGGGGCTTTTCCATTACGAAAAAAAGTCCCTGGTACCTACTAACGGGTACTTTTTTTAGTACCACCTCAGTAGAGGTTCCAATGAGCTGAGGCGAGCTGAGAAGGTGACGTGAAACCCTGCAGGCTACAGATTGGTCGGAAAGAATCGTCACTGATGACTGCATTGCTAGCGACAGACAGCATTTTTAAATAGTTTAGCCAGCGGTGTTTTTTTGCTGCCGGAGGCTCCACGCAGAGCTTTGTGTGGCTTGATGTTTATACTTGTGCGATGGTGTGTGTGTTGAGTCGCCGTGTGTGTATGGGGAGCTGGTGAGCGATGGAGAAGTGAGAGAGTGCCGGTGATTAGCTCTGCAGCGAGTAGTGACTCTAGAGTCATATAGTGTGTGTGTGTGGTAAAGTGAGTGAGAGAGTGATGGCGAGTAGTGACTCTAGAGTCATATAGTGAGAGAAACAAAGTGTCTCCCTGTTCTTTCTGACCACGGTGGGAAATCTGGAGCAGGAAAAGTTAACTATCTTGTTGATTTCATGTTGTTTACGGAGAACCAGGAAATGAGTCGGAGGAAATGCAACGCTACCGAGCCACGCCCACGGCAGTCACTATGACGACCAGCCAAGCTGAGGCGGTACTAAAATCTGCAATGGAAAAGGGACGCACAGTCGACGCACAGTCGAGGCGAGTAGAGTCGAGGAGAGTCGAGCAGGTACCATGTAATGGCAAAAAGCCAAATGAAGTTCAAGGCTTAATGAGCTCACCAAACCAATTGTGTGTTCCAATTAATCAGTGCTAAGTAGTTACAGGTATTCAAATCAACAAAATGACAAAGGTGCCCAAATTTTTGCATAGCCTATTTTTCACATCTGATATAATTTCATGCAACTTAATATTGCTACACTAAAAAAAATACCCCAGTACTCAGCTTTATCAGAAAATGAATGGCATGCCACTGTGATCATTTTCACAACAGAGTAAATTATTATGCCGCCTCAGAGGGGTGCCTAAACGTTTTCATACCACTGTATATATAGACGGGGAAACAGCAGTATTGACAACAGATGAAGTTACTGTGTCTTCAGAAGCTTGTTGTTTTATTGTTAACTGTTAACCCACTTTACATCGTCTGCTCTATCTCTCTTTTTCCTCTCACTTTCTTTTCACACAGCAGCACTTGATGCAAATTTACTCTCACTCCCAGCTCGCTCTCCTTGGTTAACAACACACTTACTGACGTCACTTAGTCAACGCATGTGTAAAAAAAAGACGATAAATTGTCCCAGAAATTATTGCGATAAACGATAATATTGTCATCGAGAGACCATTTGCATCTAATATAATGATAATGTCATAATAATAATAATAATAATAATAATACTACAGGTTCACCTTTTCAAAGATCAATACACTTTTATTTCTAAAGAATATTTAACACTGGAACTGGAAGACATTTTAAATATCCACAATATGTCTTTGATCTCCTTTGGTATGTCGTCTTTCACGCTGATGTACAGTTGTGGAATTGCCGTTTGTGACACGTAAGTTCTCAGACTAGAGACTCTGTACTACATTTTACAATTATTTAACACTAAATATTACATTTAAATAATATATAATTAATAAATAAAATCTATATGTATGGCTAGCTGCCACGTGGCGAGTAAATGTACCAAAATAGTTCTGTTTTTCAGTCTTCATTTTGGCGAAGGTGCAGCTTCTGCTCCTCTGCAGGTCGGAGCTTCGGGCCGACACACACACACAGACACACACACACACACAGGCGCCAACTCTGACATACTTTCCACACTCCGTGTCCGCGGACAGCTGTAGGCTTGTACCGTTAATGTTCGGTGCATTGTCGGACACATGCAGCCACTTTCCTGAAACCGCTTGCGAGACTGACGAGTCCACAGCGGCGTGTATGTCCGAGCCCGTCTCCACAGTCTCCACCTGCAGGTTGTCAGCTGTGTGGTTTGGAATGAAAGGGAGAAAACGGGACGCCCAGTAACACGGTGGATATCGCTCATATACTTTTTTTTTTTTGACGGCGCCTTAACTGCAAAGTGCTGCAGGAAACCCTACTCCAACTCTCTCGCTCTCTCCGCCTGGAGTAGCCTACCGCCCACCCAAAGACCATGCGACTGACAAGAGGGTTCACTCCTTGTTACGCTAAGGAACCGAGAGTGGTCCTCCAGTCTCTTTGGTAGAGAGAGAGAGGGAGAGACGAGGAAAATAAACAAGCATGCAAACGGAAATTATTGCGGCCGGAAAAATTATCGAGCTCATTTTTTCTTATCATGCGATAACTCGATTTATTGACTATCGCGACAGGCCTACGCATGTGCCATTCTCGCTCTAACTTACTACTCTCGTAACAAGGAACTGACTTTCATGTGAGAATTCAGAAAAGCTATTTTTCATGAAGAAGAACCTGCCACTTCTTGAAGAAGTAGGCTTATGTCTAGGACGATTATTCATTTGTTGTTGGTCCATCCTCTCTTTTGCACTCTTTTTAATGCACTTTTAGTACACCTTTTGTTGGCGTACAAAGTATTTTATATTCTTTCACTAGTCAGTTCATAATTGTATTTAGAGGTTGTACCAGAATAGGTTTTACATGGTTTAATTTAAAAAAAAACAAACACCATATTTTTGTTGTACTGCACATTCTGCAGCTCCTCTTTTCACCCTGTGTGTTGAGCTCTCTGTTTTAACTACAGAGTGAGGCATCACACTTCTATTACATCTTTGGTTGGGAGTCGCACATGCACAGTACCTAGGTAAGAAAAACAACCCAGTCAGAAGCAGAGTATGAGGACGTTTGTGAACAGTACTTTCTGTTGGAGATGGTTAGTCCCTTTGGGGTGGACTTTGGGCTATTTCACTTTGTCAACCTATAACATGCACAAAAAAGATATATAACACGATAAAGGAAAGGGAAAAAGACAAAAAGTATAATATGAGCACTTTAAGTTATATAGTGCTTTTTTGTATGTTTGCTGAATGTTAAAAAAAGGTTCAGTGTTAAATAATTAATTTTAAATCGTAGTTTTTTAATTGAGTTTTTTTTTTAAAGCAAGACAAAGTACTAATAAGCACATTTTGACTATTTCATTCATGCAATGTCCAAAAACTGGAAAGCAATGTGAAAAACGCGCGTTCGGCCAAGTTTTCATTAAAATAGGAAAAATAATTCAGTAAATGGCTCCCATAACAATTCCAATTGTGCCCCCTGTAAGACTTATAATAATAAAAATAATAATAATAATAATATTATTATTATAATCTCTTCATTATATTGCCTTTAGGGATCGACCAATTTGTTTTTTTAAGGGCAGATACCACTGATTAATAATCCAGGAGACCGATAACATGAAAAGTCTAAATGTCTGCAAGGCCTATTGCAACATACGAACTAATGACAATTATGAGAAAGAGGAAGAAACAACATAACATTGTAAAACTATATCATGATGCAGTTTAATCACCATACAGTATGTAAAATCTGCAAAGAAAAATAAAAAATGTTGTTGTTTCAAAAAGACAGTTCAGCAGAGAGAATAGGGAGATTAGGTTATTGTGTCTTTTACATTTATTCTTTATTTCCTTTTAATATATTTATGTATGCACCAACCACAAGGCAAATTCCTTGTGTTACTTGGCAATAAATCCTATTTAATTCTGACCTCACTGGTTTCAACAATCTCCAGGTTGCTTTATTGTGAGGTTATCTATTCATTCTTGGACTTGGATATGGACTTCTTGGTCCTTATCAAACATCCAATGAGACATCTGCAAAAAAAACCCAAAACTAATGCAATGATCAGCAAACCAAGTCCTACAAAGACTGCCATCTCATCGAGACAGTGTAGGGCTGCAGCTATCGATTATTTTAGTAATCGAATATTCTACCGTTTATTTTAGTAATCGAATATTCTACCGATTATTTTAGTAATCGAATATTCTACCGATTATTTTAGTAATCGAATATTCTACCGATTATTTTAGTAATCGAATATTCTACCGATTATTCCATCGATTAATCGAGTAATCGGATAAGAAACACTTAGTAAGAAATACTTAGTAAGCAGCAATAGTAAATATTTATTATTGCTGTTTACTAAAAAAAAGGAAAACTGTAGCTTGTATATATACAAAAGACAGGTTTCCTTTTTTAGAAAAAGCAAAACATTTTATAGCAAAATTCCAAGACCCTTAAAAAACAAATACATTA
Organism: Perca schrenkii; assembly: GCA_025617405.1. NCBI lineage: Eukaryota > Metazoa > Chordata > Actinopteri > Perciformes > Percidae > Perca > Perca schrenkii. The sequence continues at coordinate 8,633 of JABUOV010000443.1, forward strand.
CAATAGTACATTTTTGGTGGCCCAAATGTTTATATTTTTCACCCCATTCCCCTTCTTGCCTCTGGCTCTTTGCACTGGATATGCAAAAGAGCTGTTCACTGACCAGAGGGTTTACAGCAGGGCTACTCAACTACACTGTTCTGGGGGATACATTTTCAGAAGCCTAATACACAGTGAGGAGCATAGATATATCTATGGTGAGGAGAAAGAATAAAGAATGCATGATGACGTCATTCACGTGCATATTAAGTAGCCATGCTGGGGGGAGGAGCCGGTTTGTCTCCGGCAGCAGCTAAATTTCCAAAGATTAGAAGCAAACTAATAAACAGTTAGACTACAAACCGACAGCTGTCGTTTTAGCTTGTTGGTAACACATCGCTATTAGCAGAGTAGCATGCTGTAGGCTAGTTGTGTAAAACATAGCTATTAGCAGAGTAGCATATGCTAGTTGTGTAAACGCGGTGGACGAGAGCAGCAGACGTTAGCTACCTTGTGTCGGGTTGGCTCCGTGGAATGGATGAGTACACTGGATGTTTGTTACAGAGGTGATGTAGCAGCATGTTTGCAGCTTAAAATGATCCCAAACTTTCTGTCGTTTTCTCTCGCCTGTCTCTCCTCTTAGACCGTCGCTATTTTCGTCTTCTTTCATTTGTAATCTGGGCCGTCAGTCTTGTGTTTATATACTGTCTGTGCTTGTGTTGTGTCCGCAGAAGCGCAAACCTCTTGTGCGCTAGTAATAATCCTCCGTGTGGAAACACAGTGAGCCATACAACCTTAATTACATTGATTTAACGAAGCTTCGAGGCAAAGAATTTTGCTTCGAGCATTTTTTGTAATCGAATTATTCGAGGAATCGTTTCAGCCCTAAGACAGTGATAGGTGTACCATGGCAACTTATATGACTCAGTGCGCAGATGTGCTGCTCCCTTGTGCCTCATGACGAACTCGATCCAGAAAATGGCACTGTCTAGGGGTTTCATTGGTTTGTCATGATGAAGCTGTGACAGTTTGAGCATATTCTGTTTGTATGGCTTTTCTGGGTCTATAATATTCTTGTGCTTGTCAGAGACTCAACATCCAAGGTTGTCACTTCAGCAATCTCAGCTACTCCCCGTGACTTCAGACGCATCTTTGACTTCAGTCAAAGATGAGAGGAATGCCCAGAACTGGGACACCGTGGTAGATGGCCTCGTAAATTCCATTAGTAGTACCCCATGTTCACCGGAACTCTGCGCAGAATCTTTTAAATCTGATGGAAGAGGCTTGGAGGGCTTACTCTGGAACCCTCCAATGTAGATGACATTGGGCATGGTGGGATGAGGGAACTCAACCCAAATTAGCCATAGATCAGCTCCCTGGATTAGAGACATGATGCTGTCCAAAGTAATGATCACACATATCCTGGTAGGGCGGATTTGAGACATAGTGGTACAAGTATTGTAAACCAACATGCTATGATGGATAATATTATTGATTCTTTGGAAAAAGTCCATCTTGTCAGACTGGTCAGTGAACAATTCAGGGACGTAGGACAGAGGAGAAGGAGCGATGGTGAAGTGGGCCTCTCCATTGAAAAGCCAGCGCACATTGAAAACCAAGGGAAGCTGGAGATAGTGTGCCAACAGCACTCCGCCTGGAAATGCAGGGTCAGTCAGAAAAAGATCATATCTGGTTTCCTTCAGCTCCTTAATTAGTGTCTTATTCTCAAAGATGTTGACGACCATTTTTGCCACAACAATCTGGTTCCCCCCCATCATGTTGAAAAGGTTTCTATGGAAGTCCAGAAATGACAATGGTGAGCTCTATTGACCTCTTCAAAAAAGAGGTCATGAAGTCTTGGCTCTCTAAGTTTTGGGACTGCTCCTGGGTGATGGTGATGGAGGTGTAATGGGGTGAGAATTCGGAAACGTACCACCTGGTGAAGGAATGTAGTACAGTGATTTGATGGCCCTGAGAATGAAGCGCTTCCACCAGGATTTTCATGTTAAGCCAGTGGCTCCCATCTATAGGGTAAACCAGTACTTTTCCATCATCACAGCTGGAGGACAGAGTAGCTGAAAACAGCAGGATGAATGCTGTAGAAGAGAAACAGAACTTTGCTCAATAAATATTTGCATTCACATAGTGCTCAAGCTGCAGTAGAACTCTGCATATTATCATCTTAAAATGTTTTTAACGTGTCAGCAAACAATTGTCCATTTATACAACTAGCACACATGGAGCAACATTAGCATTCATTTGGAGTTGTTTTTGGCCACCTTACAATTGTTAATATAATATACACTCTTAAAAACACTGAGCTAATCTCATTTAGGGTGTGAGAGGCTGGGTTTATTTCCAATAAATCTCTAAGACAAGGGAAGACACCTGTGGCATACTTCTGAGTCTTGCAGATGACAGTTCAGTAAAAGAAATAAACAAAATACATGCCTATATTTCACTCAAGGTATCATGCGGCCAGGAATAAGGTGGAAATAAGCATTATGGAAATTAATTTTCTTGGTCAAATTACTACATGTAATGTAAAAGGGGCTCATAGTGACGAACCCACACAGAATTACCGAGTGGACCAAAATAAATTAATTACTACTGCTGTAAAACGTTTTTGTTGTTTTGGTCTTCAGCAACGTCTGAGGAAAAAATTGCTTTCTAGATTTTTAACTATAGCTAGTAACTAACTAACTCTTTCTGAAATTTGGTGCTAGGTAGGTAGCATACAACGGATTTATCAGAACCTGTATACTTTATTTTTTTATTTCTTTTATTGATTTTTGAGTTTAACAGACACACCAATGCCAGAAAAAGTATATATACTGTACACACACACACATATATATATATATATATATATATATATATATATATATATATATATATATATACACAGTGAGGAAAATAAGTATTTGAACACCCTGCTATTTTGCAAGTTCTCCCACTTGGGTCTGAAATTGTCATCGTAGGTGCATGTCCACTGTGAGAGACATAATCTAAAAAAAAATCCACAAATCACAATATATGATTTTTTAACTATTTATTTGTATGATACAGCTGCAAATAAGTATATATATATATATATATATATATATATATATATATATATATATATATATATATATAAAATAACAAACTAACTAGTACTGTTCTAGAAATAAATAGCTAAGTACATATAGATTAACCAAACACGGTGAAGTCAGAGTCTCTGCAGGAAGGAATGCAGTGGTCTCCAAAGTCTCCAGAATCTGTCGGAATTATGATTGAGGTCATAAGTCAGGAGAAGAGACGATATCTGTGACAACCACATACCAACCGTTGGGACTTGCGGGGCAGACCACCTCAGTAAAATATTTTTTTTTAGCTAGAAATAAAAGAATAAATGTCACGGGGCGGATGTGGTTGTTTTTATTTTGAGCATGCTTTTTATTGGATTGCTGTGTTTTTGTTTGCTGTGGTTTTTATCTTTTTATTGCATGCTTTTATTCTGAAATGTGAGTGTTTTTAATGTCGGTCACTTCCGCCACTGAACATTTTTAGCAGGCCTAATCAGGCAAATGACTTTCACCTGGGGGTGAGAGGGGGTTCATTGGCCCTTGTCTAAAAGGGCAGGACCTTAGAGGAAAAGAAAGAAAGGCACATGGGAAAAGCAGAAGCCATGATGAACATGAGGAAGGCCTGAGAGACATCCAGGAAGGTGTGGAGATACGACAGTCATAGGCTGAATAGTCAGAGTACAGCAGTAAAGAATTAATCTCTGAAATCAGCCCCTTAAGAGATTTGGCCGAGACCATAGTGTTGTAAATAATACTATTTTTGAGAGCGATCATCTGGTCTATATCATTAATAAAGGGGAGGGATTCAAGCCTTCTAGGATGACATGCCAGAGACTCGAGACTAAGCCATAAAGAATCCCTCCTCTTTATAAACAACAATTCATCATCATTTTGAGTTGAGCCAACCAATAATAAAGTTGTAGGTTGGGAAAGGATAAACCTCCCAGTTCCTTCAGTTTGGTAAGTCGAACCCTGTGATGTTTGTAATTCCAAATATATTGAGAAATATAGGAGTTTAGCGATTTAAAAAGCGCTGGGGTAAAGTAGCACGGAAGATTTTGAAATAAGTAGTTTAACCGTGGGAGGATGTTCATTCTTATAGTGTTTATTCTCCCGAAGAAGGAAGGGAGGTCCACTTCTTCAAATCGTTTTTTGAATCAGAGGGGAATAATTAGTCTCAAATACATTGTTCAAATCAGGATTGACAAAAATACCCAAATATTTTAAGCCATTCTTCTATACCCGAAAAGGAGATTATATGGTATATATATTCTGGGGAATATTGAAAGCCAGCGTGACAGTTAATTTTATAACCTGACAGAGCACTAAATGAGGCTATAGAGTCCAGAACTGCTGGAACTGATTTCTCAGGATTACTTAATTACAGGAGGACATCATCAGCAAATAATGAAATAACATGGTTCTTTTCACCTGCTGTAATACCGGTTATGTCCGGATTACTCCTGATGGCCTCGGCCAGGGGCTCAATAAACAGTGTAAACAATAAAGGTGACGGGGCACCCTTGTCTACAACACTTGCTATTGGGTCAGAGTAAAGAGTTTTAATCACATTGATAAAACTGGAACCTAAAGACTGAGCACAAAAAAGGCCATTCTACACGGTCGAATGTCTTATCGGCGTCAAACGAAACTACAAATGCTGGGTTTTTATGGGTATTAAGTTAGTGAATGACATTAAGTGCTCGACATACATTGTCTTTATAAAAATCTCTAAATGTACTATGATAGTCAATTGGTCATAGGAATCATCGCCACAGGGAGTTCTAATCATGTTGATTGAGCAATCATTGTTCAGATTTTTCAGTTGGTCGGCAAATAAGCGGCTGGACTTATTACCAAAATTCATAATACTTCTGCTACTTCTGAACGTGGCGAGCATGGTCAATATTGAGTTTGGTCTTTGCAGTCACTAGCGCTTTTAGATTCGCAACTGTGGGTGCTTGTTCATGTATTTATTCTTACCTAGTAACTTCCTTTTCAAGATTGTTCCTATTGCTCTCTAGAACCTTCTTTTGATGAGAAGTGTAGGAGATAAGATGCCTGCGTAAAGTGGCCATAGCCCCATCCCGGATCATAGCAGAAGACACCTGGGGATTTTTATTATCAAGCCAAAATTGTAATAGATTGTTCTGGACAAAGGTACAGAAGGGGTCACTGTTCAAAAGTGACGCATTGAATCTCCAGGTTGGAGTTCTGGGAATGTTAAATGCTGGGTCAATATGCAAAATCACTGGGGCGTGATCCGATAGGACAATAGAGTCCATACGGCAGGGGTCATCAACTACATTTTTTCAAGGGCCAAAATTTTTCTAAGCAGACACTCTGGGGCCCCGGACTTTCAAATAAAATGAATTTATACCTAATTAGGGCTGGGTACCGAACGGTACCGAAAATACTCCAATCCTATGAGTATCGAAAAATTATTTATCTTTCTGTGCCAAATTTCGGTTCCAAAAGCGTCTCAGCGCGTAAGCGCAAGTTTATCTGTCCTCTCTGTATATTAGGCTCGTTCGAGGTGAACTGCGCCTCGCCTGTAAAGTAGACAAGAGCAGGCGTCAGCAGCGGGGGGCGGTGACAAAAATCCGCTCTCAAGTCGGACAGTTTTCCAGCCGTTTCCAGCAGCCTTCAGGCTGAACAGGAAGTGACACAAACACTGTGGTCCGATTCCGATTTAATAAAATACACATATTCTGCTCCCACATATCTGCTCCTACACATTCTCCAGTTGATTTTATTATGACAGAGTAGCTGTCAAAATTCTCTACATGCGATCTGTTGCAGATTTTAATTAACAACAGACTGTAGATCTGTAATCTAGTCTCTCTGACTTCTAAATGTAACTATCAGCCTCACAACATGTGTTCTATACAGAATAAGCTTTTAAATCAGACAAATCGCAGTTAAAATCCCTCAGATTCAGATTCAAAATCAATAAAAAAATTATATAAAACGTCATCATGTTGAGTCAATTCTGAACCAATCAGCTGAGAGGCCGGTGTTTCCCAGCATGCACTGGGTCCGCCTGCGTCCGCCTGGCTCTTGCAGTTGGTGAAAAGCAACTGCGCTACCTGCGTCTCAGAACTGCGGCCGCCTTGGTCTCGTGAGATTATCGTTGCCCACGTGTGCATCACGTCAGAGCAAGTCGGGATCAAGTCGGACACAAATCTAACCGGCTGTCAGTACCCGATCCGTTCCAACTGCACAATCCGTTCTGCGCATGCGCAAGATGTTCGCGCATGCGCTGTGGTACGATGATTTACGACACTACCCGACCTGTTCCCACACTAGCCTCCACCGGGAAGCTAACGTTAGTTTAGCTAATAGCTAATTCCCGTTAGTTTAGCTAATAGCTAATTCGGGCGGACCGCTAGGTGATTATAGCGGTCTGCTGTTAGCCTCCACTGGGAAGCTAACGTTACTTTAGCTAACAGTTCATTTGGCTAACCGCTGGCTGATTGTAGCGGTCTGCCGTCCGTCAGCCTCCACAGTTAAGCTAACGTTAGTTTAGCTAACAGCTAATTCGGCTAACCGCTAGCTGAGACAGCATGCAAACTTTTAAAAGACCCTCAAAATAAAACTTCAAATCAAACGTTAACATATATAACAGCTGTTACATCAGTTCTACTTTACTTGTGCTCATTTAAAATACAATCACTCAATACTTGTCTTTATTGTTACTGTAAAGTCTTAATTTTGCTGTAGCCTGCTTTTCCCATTATGTTTGACTTAACGTTATTTTAGACTGAATCTAGCTGTCCGTTCTGCCTGCACGATCCGTTCTGCGCATGCGTTATTTGTCGGCTAGCGGTTAGCCGAATTAGCTGTTAGCTAAACTAACGTTAGCTTGGGTGGAGGCTAGCGTGGGACAGATCGGGCAGGTCGTAAAACAGTATTATCATCTGCGCATGCGTGAACATCATGCGCATGCGCAGAACGGATTGTGCAGGTGGAACGGATCGGGTACTGACACCGGCATGCATGGGCGCCGATCGCCGGTGATCGATTCTGCGCAGCCACAACGGTGGTTTCTCTGCCCTGATGACCGACTGACAGGCTGAGCTTGGAAGGCAAGGCACTTTTATTAATGTTACTCTGAGTGAGCAGTTTTACCAGAATTTTTTAATTTTGATAACAGTTTTGATTCACAATTAAGGTGGAAAATTAAAGCTTTGTGTTTAATGTATTTTTGTTGATGTTGAAATGGATTTTAAAACATATGGTATCGAAAAAAGGTTGGGTACCGAAACCCGGTTCCACTATGGTACCGGTTCCTACGCAAACGGTAGTATTCGGACCGGATTAGAACGCGAATTTCGGTTCCTCATTTCGGTTCCGACTGAAATATTTTCCCTCTGTCGCTCCGGCAGAATCTTTTTTTCTTTCTCCCTTTACTGCCGTGTGGCGCACGTGCCTGCTCGCGGTGTGAAGCGCGTGTCCGCGCTATTCCCCCGACATGCTCTCTACAATCACTGCTGACAGACGGCTTTTTGTACACGCTCTGAAACGGACGTAAAAATATCACACTTTCTCTGTAGTCTACCGTTAGCTAGCTACCGTAAATGTAGGCTACTTTTAAAATGGCATATTTTCCTCTGGGCTCACCACAACGGACGTAAAAGCAAATTAACTATTCACTGACTGCACGTGATCGCTAGTAAACATTACACTTACTCTGCTAGTCTATCGTTCAGGACAAGACCCTGTAGCCTGGTGGCGGGGGAGGCAGGACAGCCTCATGGATGTACTAAGAGAATGGACAGCCTCCCCAAATTGTCTGCCCTTTTAAACTCCTACCTGGGTGTGTACAGACCTCTTGGACACCGTCTGAGAGAGTTTTCTCCTGTGCAGGACATGCCATAAGTCAGGAGAGGTGTCCTATCTTGCCAGAGAAAGCAAATATGGTCATTTTTCTGCTAAAGAACTGGTAAAGTTTGAAGCTGGTTGGCATACCAACTCAACATTTATTTTGTTGTTACTTGTTAGTGTAAGTGTTATTTGTTAAATTATTGTAGTTATGTGTTAGGTGACTTAGGTTTAGTTATAATATTTAAACTTTAATATATTGTTAAATTGAAATAATTTTCAATTTAAAAAAAAAACTCCATAAAAAGCCTTTCTTTTGTCATTTTTCAGTTTTTCAAGAATCGGTTTAAGAATCGTTTAGGAATCGGAATCGTTTTAAAAGTACTGGTTCGGCATCGGAATCGTAAAAATCCAAACGGTACCCAACCCTAGTTAGGAATCGGTATCGAAACTGAGGTATCGAAATTGGCACCGGATCGAAAGATTTTGAACGATACCCAGCCCTAATATCTACACTGCTTACCAGCAACATATGTCTTTAAGAGCATATGTCAATGTCTTAAAAATGTGTTTGTTTGATAGAAAGTTCTTCCACAGAATGACTCCAACCCTTGTGTTGACAGATAATGTTTTCTGACGTGATGCAGTGCAACTCTTCGCTTGTACAGTTTTGTTTTTGTGTGTTTGTAGTCTTGCGATATTGCACTTCTTTCTTTATTTTCTGTTTTGTTGTAAATAATTCTGGATGGATATCTCTTACGTATAGTAAAACATGTCTCAATACCTTACATATGTCTTGCATTTTTTGCTCTCAAAGTTTTTTGATTTATATTTTTTCATATTATAGTATTCACAGATTTCTATAGTCATGCTGTACGGAGCTTTTCCCAACATTTCACTTCATTCATCAATAAGTACTGTGCGGTGCGTTTCTTCCTTTTGTAAATGAGCTGTTAAATGTTATGCTCACAGAAATGCACAGCACCACAGAAGTCATTTTTGGTATACCATAAAACACACAATGCACTGTGCCTCAGTCACTCCAGATGAGATATGCTGACATCTTGTGGACAAAATAATCTACTGCTGGGGATGAGGGCATTGCAATAGCTTTATTTCTTTCAAAGGATTTATTTTACAATAGGATATTACAAGAGGATTATAATAAACAGTCCAATAACATACGGTACCAAGATACCATCAGCTCACTGTTGAGCAGCTGCAACAGAAAGTACCTTACGGTTTCTAGGCAAGGCAGCTTTATTTGTATAGCACATTTCAGCAACAGGGCAATTCAAAGTGCTTTACATAAAACATTAAAGAGCAGTTAGAAAACAATTAAAAACAATTTAAAAACACTAATAAACAAATTAAAAACATTAAAAGACAAGAATAAAATTGATAGTGCAGTATAAGAATAAAAGTTACAGTGCAGTATAAGAAATTAAAGTTAATAAAATAAATTATTTAAAGAAAAGCAACACCAAAAAGATAGGTCTTTAGCTTAGATTTAAAAGAACTGAGAGTTGCAGCGGACCTACAGGTTTCTGGGAGTTTGTTGCAAAGATGTGAAGCATAAAAACTGAACGCTGCTTCCCCCTGTTTAGTTCTGACTCTGGGGACAACAAGTAGACCTGTCCCAGAACACCTGAGAGGTCTTAATGTAGTAGCAGTTAGTTAGTGATTTATAAACCAGTAAAAGTATTTTGAAATCAATTCTTTGAGGCATTGGAAGCCAGTGTAGAGACTTCAGTACTGGAGTGATGTGATCCACTTTCTTGGTTTTAGTGAGGACTCGAGCAGCAGCTTTCTGAATCAGCTGCTGTCTAATTGATTTTTTAGGGAGACCTGTAAAGACACCGTTACAGTAGTCAAGTCTACTGAAGATAAAAGCATGGACAAGTTTTTCCAGATCCTGCTGAGACATAAGTCCTTTAACCCTTGATATATTTTTAAGGTGATAATAGGCAGATTTTTTAATTATGTTAATGTGACTTTTTCTAACCAAATATCATAACGTTTTTAGAGAAAGAAATCTGACACTTCTCTAATACACAAACTACAAACTATGAAGTGTAAACATTGTATTTTATTTTTGTAAAAACTTGATATAAACTTTATCTTGATATAATTTATCTGAATAACTACAAGCTGGCTACTTCTTAGCGCTTCAGGACACAGAAATATAATAGGCATACCCTAAATGTTTAAAACTCTCACATTAGAAATGTTTCTAACTAAAGGCATAGGTTACTAAATATAGCTAAACATTCAGTTTCTATTTCTCATAAGGTTTTGTCAGAGGCGTCAGAAAAGGAAAGAAAATCTACATGTAAGGCAGCACAAGCACATAGAGGGCCCTATCTTGCACTCAGCGCAATTGACTTTGTACACAGACGCATGTATCATTCCTATTTTGCACCTGACGCACAGCGGACTTTTCCCTCCACATTCTCACGTCAGTAAATTAGGAAATGAGCTTTCGCTCCCGGGGGCGGTTCAGCAAAAAGAGGAGTCGTTTTCCGGCGCAAACATTCCCTAGTGCTATTTTGCAGTTTGAGAAAACACTTCCGCCACAGACCAGGTAAAAACCTAGTCTAAAGTCAGTGGCACATTATTCAGATGCTATTTTAAGGGCCCATGCTTGGCCGTAATGTAGAGTGTGCACACCGCGCACACACTTTGCTCCTCTCATCTCACAGACCTAGCAGTTCCCATTTTTGCAAACCATACATAAATACAGCATTTTTACACAACATTTCAATGAATCATGGATGTGTTGATGATATAAATGAGGAAATATTAGAGGACTTAAAGAGATGTGATGTTGAACTGCATGTGCAGATGCCACTTAACCCAAATGCCCCAGCAGCAGCACGGGAGAGGAGAGACAGAAGAGCTGCATCGTCTGTAGTGAGGTAATCTCGGTCTAATGTTAGACTACGATGCAAAAATATCACCATGCATTCATAACTTCATGATACAGTGAGAGTGAGCCCAAAACATTGGAAAGTATGTTTTTGTGACATTTCTTTATTTACAACCCGAATTCCAGAAAAGTTGGGACTCTTTTTAAATTTTAATAAAATGAAAACTAAAAGAATTTCAAATCACATGAGCCAATATTTTATTCACAATAGAACATAGATAACATAGCAAATGTTTAAACTGAGAAATTTTACAATTTTATCCACTTAATTAGCTCATTTAAAATGTAATGCCTGCTACAGGTCTCAAAAAAGTTGGCACGGGGGCAACAAATGGCTAAAAAAGCAAGCAGTTTTGAAAAGATTCAGCTGGGAGAACATCTAGTGACTAATTAAGTTAATTGATATCAGGTCTGTAACATGATTAGCTATAAAAGGTATGTCTTAGAGAAACAGAGTCTCTCAGAAGTAAATATGGGCAGAGGCTCTCCAATCTGTGAAAGACTGCGTAAAAAGATTGTGGAATACTTTAAAAACAATGTTCCTCAACGTCAAATTGCAAAGGCTTTGCAAATCTCATCATCTACAGTGCATAACATCATCAAAAGATTCAGAGAAACTGGAGAAATCTCTGTGCGTAAGGGACAAGGCCGGAGACCTTTATTGGATGCCCGTGGTCTTCGGGCCCCTCAGACGACACTGCATCACTCATCGGCATGATTGTGTCAATGACATTACTAAATGGGCCCAGGAATACTTCCAGAAACCACTGTCGGTAAACACAATCCGCCGTGCCATCAGCAGATGCCAACTAAAGCTCTATAATGCAAAAAGGGAGCCATATGTGAACATGGTCCAGAAGCGCCGTCGTGTCCTGTGGGCCAAGGCTCATTTAAAATGGACTATTTCAAAGTGGAATAGTGTTCTATGGTCAGACGAGTCCAAATTTGACATTCTTGTTGGAAATCACAGACGCCGTGTCCTCCGGGCTAAAGAGGAGGGAGACCTTCCAGCATGTTATCAGCGTTCAGCTCAAAAGCCAGCATCTCTGATGGTATGGGGGTGCATAAGTGCATACGGTATGGGCAGCTTGCATGTTTTGGAAGGCTCTGTGAATGCTGAAAGGTATATAAAGGTTTTAGAGCAACATATGCTTCCCTCCAAACGACGTCTATTTCAGGGAAGGCCTTGTATATTTCCGCAGGACAATGCAAAACCTGCAGCTTTTACAACAGCATGGCTTCGTCGTAGAAGAGTCCGGGTGCTGAACTGGCCTGCCTGCAGTCCAGATCTTTCACCTATAGAGAACATTTGGCGCATCATTAAACGAAAAATACGTCAAAGACGACCACGTACTCTTCAGCAGCTGGAAATCTATAGAAGGCGAGAATGGGACCAAATTCCGACACCAAAACTCCAGCAACTCATAGCCTCAATGCCCAGACGTCTTCAAACTGTTTTGAAAAGAAAAGGAGATGCTACACCATGGTAAACATGCTCCGTGCCAACTATTTTGAGACCTGTAGCAGAAATCAAATTTGAATTGATCTCATTTTGTGCATAAAATTGTAAAATTTCTCAGTTTAAACATTTGCTATGTTATCTATGTTCTATTGTGAATAAAATATTGGCTCATGTGATTTGAAAGTCTTTTATTTTTCGTTTTATTAAAATTTAAAAAACGTCCCAACTGTTCTGGAATTCGGGTTGTACATTTTGAAAAATCAATAGCAAACGTCGGTCTCCTCGGCTGTGAACCGCTCCTGGCGTGCGCCCATGGATGTATTAAGAGCCTGCGCCTAGCAAATCCGCCATTATAATATATATAGAACAAGCATGCCTACCTTTAAAGGGAATGCGAGATAACACTCTGATTGGTTTATTGCACGCTTCTCCCAAACCACACCTATGAGTAATGTAGCTACTTAAGACCAACCCATTTTAGATTTGCCGAGATCCGCCCGCAAACCTACTTGCGTTTGGCGTTTGATACTTGTGTTTCAGATCGTTAAAAAATAATTTTGAATTTTCAATTAAAAAGATTAGTATATATAGCGCCCTGTTCTCTACATCCTTGTAATTCGGTGTATTTTGTAAAAAATAATTATTTCCAAGTGTTGCTTCACAATGTAGATTTATTAGAAAATTTAACATCTTAACAACAACCCAATGATGTTGAACAATATCAGAATCTGTTTCTGTGCAAATAAGTAATCACAGATTAAATAAAGAACAAGTTACATTGTATTGCACTTTCTAATGACATCTATGTTTTCCTTTGAATATTTCATACAACTTTCATAATGGGTCACAAGTAATATGTGGGCATAAAAAGTGATTATATTGTAGCTAATCTGATCATGTTTGCTTGTTCACACACTGTGATACAACAGTTTAAGGTAGATGTGCCATCCACACTGACAGCAGCTATCCCTAATGCACACTACTGGCTCTGCTTCTGACACTAAATCACATTTTATAAATTGTCATAATTCTCAGCACAAATCTCTCCTTTTTACAAAGCTTTCTGATCAAGTCAAGTCAGTGTCATTATGGTAGTGCCGAATCATCTGGCTTCATTAATTATCCCAGGGCATTTTTCATATAGAGCAGGTCAACACCACACTCTTATTAATTCTTATAATATTCAGTCAATTAGCAACCCTACCTGCCCAAACTGGAGTTCTGGGCTCATATAGCCTAGCTGCTGCTTGGTAACCTTACTGGCTCTTCATTGTCACTGTTAGCAGCAAACCAGTGGACCACTAGTAGGCCTACTAGCTGCTGCTGCGGAGCTACAAGAACAAGTTTGATTCACATAGACGCTGGTTTGCAGGCACTTCTCCTAACTAACTTAGCTTACCCGTCTCAACGTCTTCATTTGGCGTTTTGCTAAAAATAGAAAAATTTCATCTGGCCGCGTCACTTTCTAGAGCTCTCCTTTTTTAAATTGAAGCCTTTTCAGTGCCGCTTTGCGCTTTCTACTACCCTAACAGCTTCTTTTTGCTCGCGGTGGCATCCTCCAACAAGAAACAGTGACTTGTGTACGCTGACGTATTTTTTTTTTTAGCAAGGTGCTGCTGTCGGAGGACTCCGAACATAAATATGTCATCATTTACCAGGCTGCACTCTGCGAGTGGGCTGCATGAATGAAGAGAACGGTGGGCTGGGTTTTATACAAAAAGTGGGCTCCGAGCGCAGGCAGCATAGGGACAGCATCCATAATATTCAACTATGATTTCAACCCAGTGCCACACCTGAACATCGGCCCTCGACTTGACCGGCCCACCGGGAATTCTCCCGGTGCTCCCAATTAGCCAATCCGGGCCTGCTATCTATTCTTTCTCACACCCAGCAAGAGAAGGAGCTGTACTAACTGTCCAGAAGACAATGACGAACGCATCTTGTCAAGGTATCAGATTTGACTTTGAACACAGATTCCTGCCTCCTGTTTACATCTTAGTCTTCATCACTGGTCTGGTAGCTAATGGATGGGGATTGAAGTCTTTGCTGCACAGATTGAAGAATCTGGGAATCGTTAATGTGTTTGTTCTCAACCTCGGACTTGCTGATATTCTGTACCTGCTCACACTCCCCTTTTTGGTGGTGTACTACTTTATGAAGAGCAAGTGGATCTTTGGAGACACATTCTGCAAGATAACACGATTCTGCTTCAACCTGAATTTATATGGCAGCATCGGGTTCCTTACTTGTATAAGTGTGTACAGGTACCTGGCTATTGTCCATCAAATGAGAGTGATGGGAAGAATAACTGTCACTCACTCTGTGGGGATCTCAGTCATGGTTTGGTTTTTAGTCAGCGTTCAAAGTCTTCCAGACATGTTCTACAGCAAAACATTTGGAAACAACACTGAGCAATGCTTCAATACCACCTCTGACATCTATGTGGATGATTACATTAAATACAGCCTTGCATGGACATTCATTGCTCATCACACTGGGCTGCTATGGACATGTGATTGTCGTTCTCTGCCGCACAAATACCACTGACAAGGTACTGAAACAGAGATGCTTGAAGTTGTTGTTCATCGTGATTCTTCTCTTCTCTGTTTGTTACATCCCCTATCATGTACTGAAGAACCTCAACCTCTGGTCAAGAGTTCTGCAAAAACAGAAGATATGCCGTGAATGGTCTAATGGAGTCTACATTGCTCATCAGATAAGTCGTGGCCTTGTGTGTCTGAACAGTGCTCTCAATCCTCTGGTTTACCTCCATGGAAATGAAGATATTCCTGCTCAGCTCAGACAACTGCTCCAGCAAGCTCGTCAGATGTTCATCCGTGTGCCTGTGGCTCAAACTGCAGATGAAATTCAACAAGAGTTAGGATTTTAACATGAACTCCATCCATCCATCCATCCATCTTCGTCCACTTATCCGGTGTTGGGCCGCGAGGGGAGCAGCTCCACCAGGGGACCCCAAACTTCCCTTTCCCGAGCAACATTAACCAGCTCCGACTGGGGGATCCCGAGGCGTTCCCAGGCCAGGTTGGAGATATAATCCCTCCACCTAGTCCTGGGTCTTCCCCGAGGCCTCCTCCCAGCTGGACGTGCCTGGAACACCTCCCTAGGGAGGCGCCCAGGGGGCATCCTTACCAGATGCCCGAACCACCTCAACTGGCTCCTTTCGACGCAAAGGAGCAGCGGCTCTACTCCGAGCTCCTCACGGATGACTGAGCTTCTCACCCTATCTCTAAGGGAGACGCCAGCCACCCTCTTGAGGAAACCCATTTCGGCCGCTTGTACCCTGGATCTCGTTCTTTCGGTCATGACCCAGCCTTCATGACCATAGGTGAGGGTAGGAACGAAAACTGACCGGTAGATCGAGAGCTTTGCCTTCTGGCTCAGCTCTCTTTTCGTCACAACAGTGCGATAGATGGAATGTAATACCGCACCCGATCCGCCGATTCTCCGACCAATCTCCCGCTCCATTGTCCCCTCACTCGCGAACAAAACCCCAAGGTACTTGAACTCCTTCACTTGGAGTAAGGACTCACTCCCTACCTGGAGAAGGCATTCCATCGGTTTCCTGCTGAGAACCATGGCCTCTGATTTAGAGGTGCTGCTCCTCATCCCAACCGCTTCACACTCGGCTGCGAACCGATCCAGTGAGTGCTGAAGGTCACAGGCCGATGATGCCATCAGGACCACATCATCTGCCATGAGCAGCGATGAGAGCCCCAGCCCACCGAACTGCAACCCCTCCCCACCCCGACTACGCCTCGATATCCTGTCCATAAATATTACAAACAGGATTGGTGACAAAGCGCAGCCCTGGCGGAGGCCAACCCTCACCTGAAACGAGTCCGACTTACTGCCGAGAACCCGGACACAGCTCTCACTTTGGTCGTACAGAGATTGGATGGCCCTGAGTAGAGACCCCCTCACCCCATACTCCCGCAGCACCTCCCACAGTATCTCCCAGGGGACCCGGTCATACGCCTTCTCCAAATCCACAAAACACATGTAGACCGGTTGGGCATACTCCCAGGCTCCCTCCAGGATCCTTGCGAGAGTGAAGAGCTGGTCCATTGTTCCACGACCAGGACGGAATCCGCATTGTTCCTCCTCAACCCGAGGTTCAACTATCGGCCGAACCCTCCTTTCCAGCACCTTGGAGTAGACTTTACCAGGGAGGCTGAGAAGTGTGATACCCCTGTAATTGGCACACACCCTCTGGTCCCCCTTTTTAAAAAGGGGAACCACCACCACTCCTTTGGCACTGTTCCAGACTTCCACGCAATGTTGAAGAGACGTGTCAACCAGGACAGCCCCTCCACACCCAGAGCCTTGAGCATTTCTGGACGGATCTCATCAATCCCCGGGGCTTTGCCACTGTGGAGTTGTTTGACTACATCAGTGACTTCCGCCTGGGAAATCGACGACCGTCCCCCGTCATCCTCCAGCTCTGCCTCTAACATAGAGGGCGTATTAGTTGGATTCAGGAGTTCCTCAAAGTGCTCCTTCCACCGCCCTATTACCTCCTCAGTTGAGGTCAACAGTGTCCCATCCTTACTGTACACAGCTTGGATGGTTCCCCGCTTCCCCCTCCTGAGGTGGCGAACAGTTTTCCAGAAGCACTTTGGTGCCGACTGAAAGTCCTTCTCCATGTCTTCTCCAAACTTCTCCCACACCCGCTGCTTTGCCTCTTTCACGGCAGAGGCTGCAGCCCTTCGGGGCCCTTCGGTACCCTGCAACTGCCTCCAGAGTCCTCTGGGATAACATATCCCGGAAAGACTCCTTCTTCAGTCGGACGGCTTCCCTGACCACCGGTGTCCACCACGGTGTTCGTGGGTTACCGCCCCTTGAGGCACCTAAGACCCTAAGACCACAGCTCCTCGCCGCAGCTTCAGCAATGGAAACTTTGAACATTGTCCACTCGGGTTCAATGCCCCCCCCCCAGCCTCCATAGGGATGCACGAAAAGCTCCGCCGGAGGTGCGAGTTGAAAGTCTGTTGGACAGGGGCCTCCTCCAGACGTTCCCAATTTACCCGCACTACACGTTTGGGCTTACCAGGTCTGTCCAGAGTCTTCCCCCACCCCGTGACCCAACTCACCACCAGATGGTGATCGGTTGACAGCTCTGCCCCTCTCTTCACCCGAGTGTCCAAAACATACGGCCTCAGATCAGATGAAACGATTATAAAATCGATCATTGACCTTTGGCCAAGGGTGCTCTGGTACCAGGTACACTTATGAGCATCCCTGTGTTCGAACATGGTGTTCGTTATAGACAATCCATGACCAGCACAGAAGTCCAACAACAAACAACCACTCTGGTTTAGATCAGGGAGGCCGTTCCTCCCAATCACGCCTCTCCAGGTGTCTCCATCATTGCCCACGTGTGCGTTGAAGTCCCCCAGCAGAACAATGGAGTCCCCCACTGGCGCCCCATGCAGGTCTCCAAGAAGGCCGAATACTCCGAACTCCTGTTTGGTGCATATGCACAAACAACAGTCAGAGTTTTCCCCCCCACAACCCGCAGGCGTGGGGAGGCGACCCTCTCGTCCACCGGGGTAAACTCCAACGTAGCAAACCCGGCCACCAGGCGCTTGCCGACGAGCCCGCCGTCTGGGCCTGGCTCCAGACGGGGGCCCCGGGCTTCCTCCGGGCAGGGTCACTTCACCTCTTCCTCGATTTTTCATAGGGTTTTTGAACCATTCTTTGTCTGGCCCCTCACCTGAGACCACTTTGCCTTGGGAGACCCTACCAGGAGCACAAAGCTCCAGACAACACAGCCCTCAGGTTCACAGAGACAGACAAACCTCTCCACCACGATAAGGTGATGGTTCACGGAGACATGAACATGAACTGTTATAGTAATAAATCTATAGCAGGGCTCCAGACTAACTTTTGTTGCACTGGTGCGCCTTTTATTTAGGTGCACCAGCACAAAATTTAGGTGCACCCAAATTTTTCCTCGCCGTTAACGCTGAATGGCAATACACGATATATATATATGTCTGTATTTTTTACAAAGTGGGCTAAATGTTTAGTTTTAAAACAGATTGGGATTAAAATAAAATGCAAAGACAGGGTTTGCCTTACCAGTTTGAAAATATACAGCTGCAACACATGTAAATGAAAGTTATCTGAAATAAATAGCCTAGGATATATTAAAAAAAAATATACTGTATCTCTGAGAAAGCTTCTTCACTTGTTTTCAACAACAATAACTGACTGATTGAAAGAGAAAGAGGACGCCTGGATAGCTCAGTTGGTATATATAGAGGTTCGACTCCGACCTGTGGCCCTTTCCTGCATGTCATTCCCCCCTCTCTCTCTCCTTTCATGTCTTCAGCTTTCCTATCAAAATAAAGGCCGAAATCTTAAAAAAAAAAAAAAAAAACAGAGTGACGACTGACACATTATAAATGGGTCCAGCACGGGTCGAATGCGCTTTGGCGCGTCAGCGGCGTTACATGTCTTTTGTAGGCTATGGAATGTCTGTATCATCACTGCGCTGCATTTTTATGAACTATGATATTCTGGCAATGGGTCACATCTCTCGCCCAGGTCCAACAGGCTCCGTCTCACACGCTATTACTCAACGAACTGAAGTTATTTGCATTTAATAACTTCTAAATGTGTTTTTTAATAATAATGTAATAACTATAAATTATAACAATAACTTATTTCACCAGTAAATTGCTGTTAAACAACAAAAACAACCTCCAGATGGGAAAAGGGTATTTTACAATAACTTTGAATGCACCACGAGGCTACCTGTTTTAAGTGAACGTGCTGTCTGTGTTGTTTAATTCTGACAACGGCAGCTGCTGCGCTGCAGAGCAGACTGTTACGTCCAGGTGTTGGAATCCTCTACAGTGAAATACAGTCACACTTTACACTGTTTAACGTTAGCTGTCAGCATTTTAACCGTGTTTAATCCAGCTGCTAGCTAAAGGTAGGCTAACGTTACCTACCGTCAAATGTAGTGTAAAGTCAGGCACCGAAATGAGGCACCAAAACTTTCGTTATTATTCGGTCTCGTTACAACCGTTCTGATCTGTGCTGTGATCTTTGTGTTTCATGATGTGATTACCATATGCTAAGTCTTCCAAATAAAGGAAGTTAAAGGTCCCCCCTTTCCCGAAATTCAGCCTTGGTGCAGAATTACAGCCACTGGAGCCAGTCCCACAATGAGCTTTCCTTAGGATGTGGTGGAGGTTGGGGGTGTGGCCTTGACCAACTGCCACTTTGCTCGTTTGAAAGCAATGATGGCAGTTGGTTTACACCTATCACCAGTTCTAGCCACTGGGGGACCATAGGCAGGCTGGGGGAACGCATATTAATGTTAAAAAACCTCATAAAGTGAAATTTTCATGCCATGGAACCTTAAAGGTAAACCACAGCTCTTGATGTGTCATTGTTTTCTTTGAAAACAGAAATAAGGATCACATAGTGCAGGCCAATTGAAGATCACAGCCCTGTACCATGCATGGTCTCTATTGACCCATAAATATATATATACATATGTACACCCAGATGGGGAAAGTATTGACAACAGATGAAGTCACTTTGTCATGAGAAGCTTGATTTATTTTTAACCTTTGTGTTGACTTCGGGTCAAATTGACCCATTTTTAAATTTTTGTTTTATATCATAAAATATGGGACATAGCAATAAAAAGAAAAAGAATTTACAATTTAAAGCGTTGGAAAAAGCAAAAACAAACTGTGAAAAAAAGGCATCAAAAACGTTGGAAAAATAGTTTTTTTCAAGGTTGACGGGAAGACAACACAAGGTTAACTGTTAACCCACTTTACATCGTCTGTGCTGTGTCTTTTTCCTCTCACTTTTTTTTCCTCACAGCAGCACTTGATGCAAAGTTAATCTCATATCTTTGAGTTACTCTCACTCCCAGCTCGCTCTCCTTGGTTAACCACTTGTTGATGTCACTTAGTCAACACTCACTCTAACTTACTACTCTCGTAACAAGGAACTGACTTTCATGTGAGAAATCAGAAAAGCTATTTTTCATAAAGAAGAACCTGCCGCTTCCTGAAGAAGTAGGTTTATGTTTAGGACGATTATAAATTTGTTGTGGGTTTGTTATGTCTCTGGTCACCCAACTGTTAGAAACATGCCGTTTTTTTTTTTAGGTCTGGTACAATCTATCTCCGTTTATCCTGTTTGTTTGTTTGCTGCTTTCATGGCTCTACTAATGTTACAGCTATAGTGCGCTGGGTTTACTTTTTTACAGATATATCTGGCAACCCGGCCTGGCTGTCAAACTGGACAGTTGATAACAACACACAGGCCAAAACACCAACAGAAATTCTGTCACGGAAACGGAAATTTCAAAAGGTGAAAATGCTTGCATTAGCATTGTTGTCAGAAAAAATAGTATATCAACTTAGCATGTTTCCTTAATATCTGATGAAGCATTGGGGTCATTTTTGGATTTAGTACAGTAAATATATTATTATATTTTCAGCCTTTAACGTTGCTCAGAGGTTCCGGTTAATGTTACATACAGACTATGAATAAAGTAATATAAATGTTAAAATTAATTATTATAGTTTTGCATTTTTCATTAGTTTTTATTTTTATTTCGTTTTGACTTTTTGTTTTCAAATTCAGTTTAGTTTTAATTAGTTTTAAAAGCGGGTTTGCTAGTGTAGTTTAGTTTTTATTTTTTGAAAATGCTTAGTTTTAGTTTTTATTAGTTTTAGTCTTTGTAATATGGGTTATTTGTTAGGGCCAAGATTCAAAAGGTCAGAAAAAGTATTGTGTAATAATAACAACAAAAAAATCATACAATTTCAGAAATATGCATTCACAATGTATTCAACAATAACTTACAACAAATATGTAAACAGTCTACACAAGACGCCGCCGCAAGTGCAAAATGTTTAAGTGACGTGTGCCATAAAAAAACCTAAATAGACATAGACTAAAGCAGTGGTTTCCCACCCCTGAAGGGGGCAGCAAAGATCACAGGGGGTGTGTAAGGCTGTAACACACTACCGGCGTGAGACGCATGCCTGCTAGAAATAGAACCGACACCTATTTTTCACGCAAGACACGAGCGTGTTGGAAGCGTTTCCAGGCAAAATAGAATAGGAAAATATGTTTATATGTCATTTAGACACGAATGCATATTAATAAATGACATCTTGATGTTTGAAAGTCTAGGTTTTGACATCAATGTAGATATAAATGTAATACAAAATTTCAGAGAAAATATTTTCAAATGTTGCACTGGTCATACAGAACGAAATATTCTGTAACATATTTTGCAGTCAATACTGCCGATGTTGTCTTGCTTTAATCAAATCAGTAGGCTATATATAAAGGGTAGTAGGATAGGCTACGATAACAACGTGAGTGACGGTCCAACATCAGATAGGCTGTATAGGCTCTTTACAGCTACACAGACAGCCCACTTACCCATTTTTCAGAGTTTGAATCTGTCGGCGCTATGTCTCAAGATCAGCCCTCCCTGTACCTAGCAGCAGGAGCAGCGCCGCGTCAGACACGCTTCTGGTGTGTAGGACACAGAAAAATCCACGCAGCTGACACGCAACAGAAACGGCAGACGCGTGCAGTGTGTAACCGGCCTAAGTCTTTATCTGGTTTGAGGTTGAGGTAAAAAAAATAATATTTGCACATGTCAAACAAATTATGATAATAAACTAGAATATATAATGTGTACAAAAGTCTGTATAAAAACTATATATTTTTGTTCTCGCTTAAAATTGTAGGCAGGCTACTTAGTAGGCCAAACCTCCAGGACCTCTTAACCTGGGACCCTTGCTGTCATCAGGTCAGCTGCTAGCTGCTAGCTGCTATCATCTTCGTCTTTCCTGCTGCCACGGCGTCACTATTTTATGAATGAAACATGGCGGAGAAACGTAAAAGTGCTGATAACTCCTCTGTATCAAAAAAGAAAGTAAGGCTCTATCTCGAGAGTTACCTCTCGGGTTTGGGGGGGGCTCAGCTTTTCTTAGATATGAGTAGGGGGGTGCCAAGGAAAAAAAGGTTGGGAACCACTGGACTAAAGAAGACCTACATGAACGGCTGTTTTTAACTTTGGTTCGAGTAAAGTGGCTTTTTGGAAGTCAATTGACTCACACAGTTGTAAAATATATGAACCAACTCTTCCTCCCACTTGTAAATACGCAGGAACGCAGGAACTGCGTATTTACTAACCAGCAGCTATCGGGTCGCTGGTGAAAGCACGCCTGTAGTGTTCTCTGCATACATCCATGCCCTGTAGCGGGGTTAGCTTCTGTTTCGGGGGAGGGGGGCTTGGCGTTCTCCTCTACCTTGTTAAGGTAAGCTTGGTTAGCCTCCTTGTGCGCGCTTCTCAAATGTACTATCATATTCGTGGGATTTTTCCCTTAATAAATCATCCACATATTATTGCAAGGCCCTTGCTTTTATCTGACACACATAAGCCATAGTCAAATAAGACGCTTTCTTCAGACTTTCTGTACCGCCATGACACCATGGACTATGCTGTGTTCAATTGCCATGGAATGTCGGAATTTCTGGGTTCCCAGTTGGAAACTGGCTGTGATAAAACTCTCTAATATATGTACTGGCGTCGAGTTAATAGTTTCAGTTGATTTATTTTCTCTCATTTGTTATGAACATGCTTCGGAACATGCCGAGCTCTCAAAAGACCAGAGGAGATACAGAGCCGAAGAAACCGACGCTGAGTAGCAAAGTGGCTAATATGGTGTCGCCTACAGCTAGTAGCGAACTCGCTGTGATGCTAACAGCAGAAATGGAAAAGCAACGCGAAAATCTCAAAGAAGACATGGCTACACTGATTCAAGCATCTCTGGCGCCTATCCAGTCATCTATAGCTAGCTTTTGGGAAATGGTGGATACACTGGGACAAAGAGTTACATCTGTGGAGATCACTGCAGGCGAGAACTTTGAAGCCCTCTCTAAAGTGGAAAAAGCCGTCTCTGAACTACAGGCTGCGAATGCTACACTGGTAGACCGCATCGACAACTTGGAGAACCGTTCTTGGAGGGCAAACCTCTTCGTCTCTACGCTATTGAAGGACATGATGGGGAACCAGGTGTTTGCCACACCGCCCGAACTGGACCGGGCGCACCGCGCTCTAATGCAGAAACCCAAAGATGGGCAGCCACCTCGAGCTATCATCGTTGCTTTTCACAAATATCAAGACTGGGAGAAGGCACTACGCTGGGCTAGACAGAATGAGATGCAGTGTAAGGGACATGCACTAAGACTATATCCTGACCTCAGTGCCAACCTCTCTAAGAAACATGCAGCCTACAAGAACGTCAAATCAGTCCTGTATCAGAAGGGAATCCAATTCAGGCATCTCTACCCTGCGCGCCTACGAGTGTCTTATGGAGGGGATACACTGATGTTTGAGACACCATCGGAGGCTGAGGCGTTTTACCCTCGGAAGTATTGAGAGGAAGGACGGCATTTCTGCTGGTCCTGAACATGAGGACTAACTGAACGCTGGCTATTCAATGACGCCAGGTAAAGTAACAGTCATAGCTAATGCAGTGTAGCCTACAGTAATTCTTGATATGCTACGTTGTCATGTATGATTAACCCTGGGTGTTTTAAGACATTCAGCTTTGTTATTCTATTGGGGCATGTTTACGTGTTATTACATATGGCTGAATACTGGAACTTGATTTATGTTCTGAGTTTGTTTGTTCCGTTATTAGTCAGGAGCTCCTAAAAGCTAAGTTTAGGACATTAAGGTGAATTGTTGGAAGCGTTCAGAAGGGGGAAGAATCCTGCGTGCTGCCAGTTTGGCAGAGAAAGGGAATGTTCTGGGGATGTTGGGGCTAACGACTGGACCTTTTTTTCTTTTCTATATTTACTGTAAACTTTTTGGATTTCATTATATGCTTTCTATTGAGGGAGGTAGGCGTGACACGTGCATGGTTATGAACAAAACGAGTCGTGAACACTGTATTCATACCTTTATTGTGTTGCTATGACTAACAATTTAAAGGGTGGGTGTGGGGGGTCATTCATCAGGTTCGCATCATGGAACGTTAAAGGGCTCAACAGTCCAGTAAAGAGATCTAAAATATTTACCCACCTTAAGAATTTAAAAGCTGATATTATATTCCTTCAGGAAACTCACCTACGTAAATCTGACCAACTACTGTTAGCAATGCGACTGGAGGCACCCTTGCCATGCCTGATTTCAACCGACCAGACGGGCTTCATTAGAGGGCGTTATTTGTTTTCTAATGTGCGACGTCTTTTAAATGTACTTCACAGTCCTTCGCCTAATGTCGTACCAGAAGTTGTGGCGTCATTAGATGCGGAAAAAGCTTTTGACCGTATAGAATGGGATTATCTTTTCTTTGCGTTGAAACAATTTGGTTTTGGTAAAACATTTAGCCAGTGGATCCAACTTCTTTACTTCTCCCCACAAGTATCGGTGGTCACAAACCAGCTCCGCTCACAAAGTTTTCCCTTATCTAGAGGCACCAGACAAGGTTGCCCACTTAGCCCACTTTTATTTACATTAGCAATAGAACCATTATCCCTCGCCCTAAAATCTACACCCTTCATACAGGGTATTCCTAGATGGAGAGTGGAAAATAAACTATCCCTTTATGCGGATGATATGTTGCTTTGTATATCAGACCCACTGTTAGGTATCAATGAAATACTTACACTGCTGCGCACTTTTGGACAGATTTCTGGCTACAAACTTAATTTATCAAAAAGCGAATGTTTGCCTGTAAATGAATCAGCGAGGAAGATCCCAGATCATGCTCTACCATTTCATATATCAAGGTCAGGTTTCAAATATTTGGGCATTAATATAACTCCTGTCTTCAAAGATCCTTTCGATGGGAACTTTGCCCCACTCATTGCCAAACTTAAATCAGATCTTCATAGGTGGGATATCTTACATTTGACCTTAGCCGGCAGAGTGAACTGTGTAAAAATGAATATATTACCAAGGTTTCTATTTTTGTTTCAATGTCTCCCTATTTTCTTCTCAGACACATTCATTTCAAGATTCATATGGAACGGTAAGATTCCTAGGATAGGTAAAGACCTACTCCAGCGACCAAGAGCAGTAGGTGGGTTGGCCCTCC
>JABUOV010000444.1:0-33756 GCA_025617405.1 Perca schrenkii
TGCTCTATGGTCTATAAACTCCCATTTTCCATTTATTTTAGCTTTAATTGTACTTTTGACTTAAGCTTTACTAATATCCACAATATGGGCACAATATGATGAATCTTTTTATCAGGACTTAATAATATTAAGTCAATTGAACAAACTGGAATCATATTACCAATACTTAAACTTTCCCACAAATTTAAGTGTACTCAAAACAACTCAGTTATTACTTCAACAATTAATTTTTGAGTTAGGTTAAATTTATGTGAATGAGTCACTCCAACTACTTGGGAGGTTTAAGTTATGTTAAATTACTTCTTTTATAAAGATGGGCTGTTAGGTTTTACAGTGTAATTAATTGATGTTTGAATCGTGTATATGTTAAATACCAACCGCTTCTTTCAACTTTGCAGCCGTTCATTCATCTGTAGAATTAGAAAAGTAGAAATTTTGGTTATCTATACTTTACTGGAGTAATTATTTTACAGCATACTTTTTACTTCTACTCCTTACATTTTCACCCAATTATCTGTACTTTCTACCAGAGATGGGAGTAAGTCACACATGGGCAAGTCGCAAGCAAGTCTCAAGTCTTAACCTTCAAGTCTCAAGCAAGTCCAAGTCATTTTTTGTGACAATCAAGCAAGTCAAGTCAAGTCATAGCTTTGGTCAAGCAAGTCAAGTCAAGTCATATCAAAGTTTCCATTTTTAAACAAGCTAAAGACAGTGATTATGAACTGCTGGAGTTTTATTTGCATTTTTTACCCAAAAGACATTTAAGAGTTTAAATTAACACAGATAAAAAAAAATCACAGCCTAAAACTGATATTAGGCCAACAATAAATCAACATTGTTCAATATGCCTCAAACATGACATTAAATCATGAAATTCCTTCAAACAATTAAAGTATAATGTTCCTAAGTCAAATAATATTCTTCAAACATGCCTCACTTTTATGAGACAGAAACACATCCTTTAACCTTTCCTTCTCTTAAAGAACAAAACATATTCTTTAAGAGTAGCTGAATCCCACCACCTTTGCTTATCACATGGAATGGAAAGTATATGTTGATATTTGTCAGTGTATTTGTGAGTGAATGTGTGCGTGTTTGAGATAGAGTGAGTGAAAAGTTATTAATATTGGTGAGTGAATGTGCCTGTGTGTGAGAGTGCAGTGTGTTGTATGTGTGCCTAGCTTTATTCACATACTTACGTCTGCATGTGTGTGTGTTTATGAGAGAGAGAGAGAGACAGAGAGAGAGAGAGAGAGAGAGCGAGAGAGCGCGCAGTTTGTGTTGTGTGTGTGTATGTGTGCCTAGTTTTATTCGCTCAACAAAGAGGGGAGGGTGTGCTTATTCATGGCCAAAAACTGAAGGGACTTCTGTCCATCACAAACTGGATGGGGACTGGAACCATCAGTGTCTGATGAAATTCGACGTCGGAAATAAGTACTGCAGACCTTGCAAACTGCCATATGTTTTATCTTTGCCTGGTCAGATGTGTAATCCTTACAGCCAAACTTTATTATTTTCTGTGCAGAGGGATAGGCGTCGATTTATGTTTTCCTCCGTGGGTGCTCACACGCGCACACGCTTTACAAAAAAGTGTTTGCATTTCCGAACCTTAGGAAACGGACAGCGGCCGACACGAACACACACGCCATAATAACACCAGGACAGCGCCACTTCTCACAAATTCAGATAGGATTGGAGATGAAAAGTTTAACTGGCACGTAACCGCGATCAGCTTCGTGGGAAATTAAGAATCAATGCACCGACATAACCGATCACACTATGACAGACACTCCACAACTGCAGTGTTTAATTTTAGATTCACGTAAAAATGAACTGCAGTCTGGCACTCGTGGGCGGTCAGTATTTTCTGTGGGTGCTCCGGAGCTCGAGCTGACGGTATCGGCGCCCATGAGAGGGATCCATGACGTTAAGTTACTAGCCGGCTAGTAACTTAACAACTCTGCGGCCGCAGTGTTGTTTACTGACGGTCTGCCGCCGCGCGCCGCGTCATATCAACGGTTCCTGCGCATGCAATGCGTAGCAACATCGTAAAATTAACTCCTCCTCAATATCAGGAGGGAAAAATACATTTATTAAACAGAAAATCAAGTCATTTCAAGTCATTTGACTCAAGTCTAAGTCAAGTCTCAAGTCATGAATCTTAATCAAGCAAGTCTCAAGTCCTAAAATTTGCGACTCGAGTCTAACTCGAGTCAAGTCATGTGACTCGAGTCCCCCATGTCTGCTTTCTACTCCTTACATTTTAAAAATCGCCTCGTTACTCTTATTTCAGATTGGCTTGTTTTCATTCCGGCTTGTCATCGTTCAAAAAAACACACACAAAAAACCCCTCTCCAGATAAATCGCGTCATCCGGATAGAGTGAATTTGATTGTGGTTGGATGATAAGTATAAACATATACCATTCTGAAACCCTATTGGTTTGTACGCGATCCATCGCACCTGCACAGACCCGGTGCTAATATGGCACCACAATGACCGTTATCTACCGGACCGAATAGCAAAGTGGATTTCGGTGCCTTATTTAGGTGCCACTTAAATGCCTGCGCATCTGATGCTCCGAAAACAGACGTTAGAGGGAACTAAAATTGGAGTAAACACGGTTACAATGCTGACAGCTAAACGGTGTAAAAGTGTGTCTGTATTTCACTGTAGAGGATTGTAACACCAGCCTGTAGCTGTCGTGTGAAAAACACAGACTCAGCCTGAAATAAGTTATCGTTATAAGTTATTATTACATTTTTAATAAATCATTTAATTTTGACTCTGTGGCCTTAGCAATACACAAGCCATTCTTTAATGTCGCCTTGTGCTCCTTTTTTTTTTTAGATCAACTTTTTATTTTTATATTTTTGAACAGACCAATACAATTGAATAAGGTGCTCCTTTTTTAAATAGAGAAAGAGAGAGAGAGAGAGAGAGAGAGACAGATGTGTCACCTTTTTCAGCCCTTCTGAGTTTGCAGGTATGATTTTAATATAATATTATAGTCATTATGGCCTTTAGAAAAATGTATTTTTTGTGGAGGTGGGGTTTTGTCCTTAATGGCATTTTTTCCCCTTACATTTACATTTACTTTTATACTTTAAGTAGTTTTGAAACCATTACTTTTACACCTTTACTTAAGTAAAAACCTTGAGTTTATACTTCAACTTCTACAGAAGTCTTTTCAAACCCTAGTATCTGTACTTCTACTTGAGTAAAGAATGTGAATACTTTTGACACCTCTGGCCAGATCAGCAGGTCAGGCATCTCCTGTAGGCTATATCGCTTCTTTAATATTTATCAAAACAACCCATCCATCCATCTTCGTCCGCTTATCCGGTGTCGGGTCGCGGGGGGAGCAGCTCCAGCAGGGGGCCCCAAACTTCCCTTTCCCGAGCAACATTAACCAGCTCCGACTGGGGGATCCCGAGGCGTTCCCAGGCCAGGTTGGAGATATAATCCCTCCACCTAGTCCTGGGTCTTCCCCGAGGCCTCCGCCCAGCTGGACGTGCCTGGAACACCTCCCTAGGGAGGCGCCCAGGGGGCATCCTTACCAGATGCCCGAACCACCTCAACTGGCTCCTTTCGACGCAAAGGAGCAGCGGCTCTACTCCGAGCTCCTCACGGATGACTGAGCTTCTCACCCTATCTCTAAGGGAGACGCCAGCCACCCTCCTGAGGAAACCCATTTCGGCCGCTTGTACCCTGGATCTCGTTCTTTCGGTCATGACCCAGCCTTCATGACCATAGGTGAGGGTAGGAACAAAAACTGACCGGTAGATCGAGAGCTTTGCCTTCTGGCTCAGCTCTCTTTTCGTCACAACGGTGCGATAGATGGAATGTAATACCGCACCCGCTGCGCCGATTCTCCGACCAATCTCCCGCTCCATTGTCCCCTCACTCGCGAACAAAACCCCAAGGTACTTGAACTCCTTCACTTGGGGTAAGGACTCATTCCCTACCTGGAGAAGGCATTCCATCGGTTTCCTGCTGAGAACCATGGCCTCCGATTTAGAGGTGCTGATCCTCATCCCAACCGCTTCACACTCGGCTGCGAACCGATCCAGTGAGTGCTGAAGGTCACAGGCCGATGATGCCATCAGGACCACATCATCTGCAAAGAGCAGCGATGAGATCCCCAGCCCACCGAACTGCAACCCCTCCTCATCCCGACTACGCCTCGATATCCTGTCCATAAATATTACAAACAGGATTGGTGACAAAGCGCAGCCCTGGCGGAGGCCAACCCTCACCCGAAATAAGTCCGACTTACTGCCGAGAACCCGGACACAACTCTCACTTTGGTCGTACAGAGATTGGATGGCCCTGAGTAGAGACCCCCTCACCCCATACTCCCGCAGCACCTCCCACAGTATCTCCCGGGGGACCCGGGTCATACGCCTTCTCCAAATCCACAAAACACATGTAGACCGGTTGGGCATACTCCCAGGCCCCCTCCAGGATCCTTGCGAGAGTAAAGAGCTGGTCCGTTGTTCCACGACTCAGGACGGAATCCGCATTGTTCCTCTTTCAATCTGAGGTTCGACTATCGGCCGAACCCCTCCTTTCCAGCACCTTGGAGTAGACTTTACCAGGGAGGCTGAGAAGTGTGATACCCCTGTAATTGGCACACACCCTCTGGTCCCCCCTTTTTAAAAAGGGGAAACCACCACCCCAGTCTGCCACTCCTTTGGCACTGTTCCAGACCTCCACGCGATGTTGAAGAGACGTGTCAACCAGGACAACCCCTCCACACCCAGAGCCTTGAGCATTTCCGGACGGATCTCATCAATCCCAGGGGCTTTGCCACTGTGTAGTTGTTTGACTACATCAGTGACCTCCGCCTGGGAAATCGACGACAATCCCCCGTCATCCTCCAGCTCTGCCTCTAACATAGAGGGCGTATTAGTCGGATTCAGGAGTTCCCTCAAAGTGCTCCTTCCACCGCCCTATTACCTCCTCAGTTGAGGTCAACAGTGTCCCATCCTTACTGTACACAGCTTGGATGGTTCCCCCGCTCCCCCTCCTGAGGTGGCGAACAGGTTTCCAGAAGCACTTTGGTGCCGACCGAAAGTCCTTCTCCATGTCTTATCCGAACTTCTCCCACACCCGCTGCTTTGCCTCTTTCACGGCAGAGGCTGCAGCCCTTCGGGCCCTTCGGTACCCTGCAACTGCCTCCGGAGTCCTCTGGGATAACATATCCCGGAAAGACTCCTTCTTCAGTCGGACGGCTTCCCTGACCACCGGTGTCCACCACGGTGTTCGTGGGTTATCGCCCCTTGAGGCACCTAAGACCCTAAGACCACAGCTCCCCCGCCGCAGCTTCAGCAATGGAAACTTTGAACATTGTCCACTCGGGTTCAATGCCCCCAGCCTCCACAGGGATGCACGAAAAGCTCCGCTGGAGGTGCGAGTTGAAAGTCCGTTGGACAGGGGCCTCCTCCAGACGTTCCCAATTTACCCGCACTACACGCTTTGGGCTTACCAGGTCTGTCCAGAGTCTTCCCCCACCCCCCTGACCCAACTCACCACCAGATGGTGATCGGTTGACAGCTCTGCCCCTCTCTTCACCCGAGTGTCCAAAACATACGGCCTCAGACCAGATGAAACGATTATAAAATCGATCATTGACCTTCGGCCTAGGGTGCTCTGGGTACCAGGTACACTTATGAGCATCCCTATGTTCGAACATGGTGTTTGTTATAGACAATCCATGACTAGCACAGAAGTCCAACAACAAACAACCACTCTGGTTTAGATCAGGGAGGCCGTTCCTCCCAATCACGCCTCTCCATGTGTCTCCATCATTGCCCACGTGCGCGTTGAAGTCCCCCCAGCAGAACAATGGAGTCCCCCACTGGCGCCCCATGCAGGACTCCACTCAAGGTCTCCAAGAAGGCCGAATACTCCGAACTCCTGTTTGGTGCATATGCACAAACAACAGTCAGAGTTTTCCCCCACCACCCGCAGGCGTAGGGAGGCGACCCTCTCGTCCACCGGGGTAAACTCCAACGTAGCGGCGCTTAGCCGGGGGCTTGTTAGTATCCCCACACCCGCCCGGCGCCGCACACCCTGAGCAACTCCGGAGAAGAAAAGAGTCCAACCCCTATCCAGGAGTACGGTTCCAGAACCGAGACTATGCGTAGAGGTAAGCCCCACCAGATCTAACCGGTAGCGCTCCACCTCCCGCACCAGTTCCGGCTCCTTCCCCCACAGAGAGGTGACGTTCCACGTCCCCAAAGCCAGCGTCTGCTGCCCGGGTCTGGTCCGTCGAGGCCCCTGACCTTCACTGCCACCCATGTGGCAGCGCACCCGACCCCAGCGGTTCCTCCCACAGGTGGTGGGCCCATGGGATGATCAAAACAACCCACTTTTTGAAAACACTCAAACCTAGCAACTCATAGGCCTATAGCTATTTACCTTACTGGTTAAATGTATTCTCATCAATGGGTCGTATAGGCCTATCTTACGAAAACTGACTGGTTATGATTAAAATTGTTAAAGGAGACAAATGTCATTTTTAGGTTCATACATGTATTTGGGGTTTTTACTATCACATATTTACATGATTTAATGTTCATAAACACATTGTTTTTATTATAGCCTACTGTCTGTCTGAATAGCTGGGGCCTTTACCTATTCCCAGTTTGTGCATCCCCAATGCCTCTCCTCGCATCTTAGTCCCGTCCAAAGAAGATTCGAGCGGAGGAGTCAAGGAAGAGACATAAGGGGAGAGGAGTCGAGGTAATGGGCATTTACCAAAATGAGACCCTTGATTGGAGCCGTGATTTTAAAGCAACGTCAAATGAAATATGACGTGCGGCACAGCATCAGCTGTCAATTGTTTGGTTATATGCTGTATTTTATGATCTCTGTCAAGTGTGCAGAATAGTGTTCATGACAAGCCTATAACCTATTTACAATCAATGGTCATCAAATAACATTTTCTGAGTTGCTTTTTTGTAATTGTTACACCAAGATGAATATGTATTGCTTTTAGATACTCTAATAATGGCTAAGCTAGACCTATACATTTGACAAGAATAAGGATAAATAAATGATTAGGGGAACATTCACAAATATAAATATCACAAATATGGGGGAGATGTTTTTGGGCATCCCTTCGTAAAGAATTGACCTGAAAAAAATACTTATTTAACTGATACATATTGTGGTAATAGACTAATCAGGTTTCTTTTCACACTTTGCAACATATATATCCAGTAAAACGTATGTTGGAGAGGTTTAGACTGGATATTGAATAAACTTGTGACTTCTATGAATTCGAAAAAGACATTTGTCAACTGTTCTTTTATTGCATTTACACAAGAATATTCTGTATGGATACTAAAGAGTTTATAAGGGAAAAAATAATCAAAATATATGATTAAAACTTTGTTTCAAAAGTAAACTGTTGGTTTTATTAATGGAGAAATTCCACATAGGAAAACGTATACGCAAGTATACTCGCAATCATCAACAGTGGGAGCCATCACACCAAATGTGAATAATGACCTATGCAGTCTATGGTCATGACATATAGTAAACTATCTGCTCCAGAATCAAAGTTGTAGTTTGTGACACAATGTGAAATGTACAACTTATTTTCATAGGACATTTGAACCTTTTCAAATTCTCTTTTCAAAGTCCAGAACTAAAATTTATCCTACTTTTCATGTCTTTAAGTGTCTTTAAAGTAACTATATGTAACTTTTAAATGTTTCTAAAACTGTTTAATTTTATATCTGATGATCGTTAATTACCTTTAACAGCAAACAAGACTTACAGTGAAAAGAACACTAGTTTTATATAATTAATGCCTTTGCCCGGTCCAATTTTTCCCGCAAAGTCACAAAATGATTTATGGCAGGTAGACTGCGCTGCAGAGCACAAATTCTGAAGGGTCACAGATTTCAGCATAACACAGGAAAAGCCTTTCTTTTTTCTTTTTTTTTATACTTCATTGCAATATTCTTTCACCCCATTCCAGACAATCGTTAACACTTCTGAGTCCATTGCACATTTCCTTTTCATACATATACAAATAAATTAATATCTGTAAGTAACAACTGCAAAACCCCAAAAGAAAACATATAAAAAATATATAAAAGGAAAAGCCAGTGTTAGTGTAACCAGCCAGGTAAAGGGTAGCAGGAGATTTCTTTATATAGGCCTACTGGGGCAGGGCCTTCACCGAAAAAATTTAATTAAACAAAGAACAACTAAAAGTTAAAATGGAAAGTGAAAGAGGACTTGCGAAACCCGAGCCATTCTGAGTCGGGCTTTTAGGGGATCGTAAATGATTCAAAACCAACCCTGAATTGGCCCTCAGGTATGTAATATGTCTATTTCATTCATAAAATTTCTTCACAATGCACGATGTGGTTGTAGTCAGTAGCCTACATTGCTGTACATTACGTCCCCCTTTCATTTAGGGCCTACCACTTTTGTCCAAAGTGGCCGCTAGAATCAACACACACTGAAAGTTACATATAGCCCTTTAAGTAAAAGGCATGCCAAACTGAACAGAAAACCTATGATTTGAATACACTTGGTAATAAACTCTTCATAAACCAGCCTAACCTGATCTTAAAGTTTAGCCTAACATGAAAGTTCAGCTTTAATCTGCTCCCTTGCCAGTTTAGAAAGGATTTTCAAATCTCTGCAGGTCTTGAAGTATTAAAAACCATTGAAATCATTCATCTCAAAAAAGGCCTTAGAAAGCTTTTTAAAAAGGCAGTGGATTGTCTGTTTATGAGTTTAATTCCTTTCAGCAGTACATATTTTATGCCTTGTCTGACTCCATTATCTCTCATTGTCAAATAAAAAAATGCCCAAAAAACAATTCTGTATTTTCTACTGACTTTGACGTTGGAAGAGAAATACATGTAGACATTAACCATAGTGATTTCAGACTGGATTATACTGATGCCATGTATTGACATTTAAGAAAAATATGAGGAAATACAACTGAGATACTTTTCTTTCAATGTGTCTGTTGAGAAACAAACCCATCAGGATTGTTTTGTGGTTTGAAACCTATCATCTACTGGCTTGACACCTGTGAAATGATTCTGAAAGCAGTGGCGAGAGCTCGGTGAACAAAGCAACATGAAGCAGGGTTCAGTTCACAATGTTCTAAAAGTTTAATGATACACACAGTGTTACAATTTAGGATACAACTAAAACGAATGAGTACGACTTTCCTTAGACTTCTCATAAAATGGAATGTGGAATGTAACATTATTCACAACAGTGTCCATGCACACATTATTGTTTTCTTCAATATGCAATTCTTTTTTTTTCTGCATTTCTTCTCACTTCATTACCACTGAACCACAAATGTATATTCAGTTGTTTGTCATAACTTACTGTCACATTGGTCCAAACTCTTTCACCATTCACATACTTAGGTGGATTGCACGATGACAAAAGAAGGGCGTGTGCCATTATACTGAGCCAAGAAACTGACAGCTGAAATTCTGTATGCCCAGATTTTGTTTTGTTTATCACTAAGATGAAAGAACATCTTAGTGATAAACAAATATGAGTCACGTAATTAGCCTTTACTCTTTTCCAATATAAAAGCCTTAATGACCTAGATGTGGACTGTCACATAATGTGAAAGGTTTGCAGTATTGCATGTGTGAACAGGATTTAATTAAAATACATGGAACAAGTTTTAAACATTGAAAGCAGATAGCAATTCAATGGAATAAAACGCCTTTATTGCTATTGTACAGAATACAACATTAGGAGCATTACTCCTGATCAGTGCAATAAAAGACAGGAAAAACATCACAAACACAAACAACACAGAATTGGATTCAAACATGAGTAAAATAAATAAATCCAATGTGATTTTGCACTAGAATAAGAGTTTGTATTGCACTAAAGTAAATGTAACCATTTCACTGGTATAAATATAATTATTGCACCCTATTAAATGAGATTATTGAAAGAAAAGTCATCATATTGCACATGAGGTGCGTGATTCAATACTTTAGGAGTTAAGTGTTCTTATGGCCCAGGGAAAAAACTGTTCTTTAGTCTGGTCCGTACTTTGATGGACCTGTTGCGCCTGCCAGAGGGCAACAGGTCAAACAGGAAGTGTCTGATTTAGAAGAGTCCTTTAAAATGGTTTTTAGTTTTGCTAAGGCCGCGAGAGGTGAAGATGTCTACCAGGGAGGGCATAGGGCCGTGTCGATGATCCTCTGAAGAGCTCTTCTGTCTGATGCTGAGCAGCCGGCGTAAAAACACTGAGATGCAGTACACCAGTACACTCTAGATGTAGGAGCGGTAGAAGGCCACCAGCAGCTTTTTTTCCCAGCCTGTTTTTTCCTCAGCATTGTCAGGAAGTGCAGTCGCTGCTGTGCCTTCTTGACAACCTTTCAGTCAGCACCATTAAACCTGGAGCAAACACTGTGGCTACGGCTAGCTAGAGTAGATAGGAAGCTGACTGACCCATAATGGGCAAGTGTCAATTTAAGCAAAAGCTTCGATAAACTTGAATAAATTCATGATTTTACATTGGTTGAACCATCGACCATTTTAATGCCACTTATCGGAGTCCAGATTTTGTTCATTTAATTAATTTTATTATTAGGGCCTGAGCACCGACAGCGGCGAAGGCCCTACTAAAACTGTAGGAATTCTTCCTCCGGCAAATTAATCGCCTTTTTCAGGGGCTTAACATACTCAAAAACTCACCAGAATCAAAAATCTGGTGAAAATGTACGTATTTTAAGGGTTTCGGAAAGGCGTAGAAAAATGGCTCGCTAGCGCCCCCTACAAAATTAAAAACAATTGAGCCCCTGCAGTATGTTTGACGTAAACTCACGTAACTTGGTACCCTTATGTAGCATGTCAAGACGTACAAAAATGCTAATTGGAGCCATACCCTAAACCCAACAGGAAGTCTGCCATTTTGAATTGAAAGTTCCAAATTAGTGCAATTTTGGCCACTTTGTACTTTAACAAACTCCTCCTAGAGATTTCATCCGATCAACTTCAAATTTGGTCTGTGCCATCTTCAATTCAATTCAATTTCAATTCAATTTTATTTATTGTATCAAATCATAACAAGAGTTATCTCGAGACACTTTACAGATAGAGTAGGTATAGACCACACTCTATAATTTACAAAGCCCCAACAATTCCAACAATTCCAGTAATTCCCTCAAGAGCAAGCAGTGTGACAGTGGCGAGGAAAAACTCCCTCTTGGGAAGAAACCTTGGACAGACCCAGGCTCTTGGTAGGCGGTGTCTGACGGGCCGGTTGGGGATATGATGAACAGTGGCGATAATAGTCAAATTAATAATGGAACAGTGACTTCGAAGCAGCAGGGTTCAGCAGGACATTGCAGGGCACCGCTGAGCTCAGCAGGGAGCAGCTTAAGACGTTAAAGATGAAAAGTTATTTGAAACAGGAAACAGGAAGTGGGTGTAACTTCAGTCAGTCCCTCCAGAAAAATGTGATTATGCGATCGCATAATTCAATGCATAATCAGCCAAAGTCTGCATATTCATGCGGGGAAGTTGAAAAAATGTTGCGTTTACTTCACACAAGAGCAGCCATTTTCCCCTGTTGCCATGGGAACGTTATGAAGTGACGTAATTACGCGACGAGAACATCATCGAAAAGCAGGTGTTGGAGGTTAAATTTGACATGTACTGTGAGTCTCTTAAGTTGGTATCCAATAAGAAACCTATCTTAATATCTGATGTCTACTCAAATTTCTTTGTTTAAGTGCTCCTGCTGTCTATATTATTAACGATTTTTGAAAGTCTGTCTCTTTTGTATCTTTTATTTCCCTCTGTTTAGACTATTACTTTTATTTTCACTTTAATATTATATTATTTGTATATATTTTTGTATCTTATTTGTTTACTTATTGCAATGACTGAATATCTGTAAACTATTTTTGGAAATTAAGTTTAAAAAAAGCAGGGTGTTGGGGGAATCACTTTTTCTTCTCTTTTTCATCAAACCGCAGTTTTTGCAAGTTCCCGCATTTTTTGCAAGTTCCCACAATTTCATCGCATAAAATTGCATAAGTATCCCGCATATTCCATCGCATTTTTTAAGAAAATGTGCCGCATAATCAAGGATGTTTGCCCGCAACAATCACAAAAAAAGTTTTTCTGGAAGGACTGTATAGCAAATGAACAGTTATTTAAAGAAAGGCAACATCAAAAAGATAGGTCTTTTGCTTAGATTTAAAAGAACTGAGAGTTGCTGCGGACCTGCAGTTTTCTGGGAGTTTGTTCCAGATATGTGGAGCGTAAAAACTGAATGCTGCTTCCCCCTGTTTAGTTCTGACTCTGGGGACAACAAGTAGACCTGTCCCAGACCACCTGAGCGGTCTGGGTGGGTCATAGTGTAGTAGCAGATCAGAAATGTATTTTGGCCTAAACCGTTTAGTGATTTATAAACCAGCAAAAGTATTTTGAAATCAATTCTTTGAGGCACTGGAAGCCAGTGTAGAGACTTCAGTACTGGAGTGATGTGATCCACTTTCTTGGTCTTAGTGAGAACTCGAGCTGCAGCTGTCTGATTGATTTTTTAGGGAGACCTGTAAAGACACCATTGCAGTAGTCAAGTCTACTAAATATAAAAGCATGGACAATATTTTCCAAATCCCGGGGTTAGGGCTAACCCTTTCCTAACCCTGACCCTAAACCCTTGATATATTTTTAAGGTGGTAATAGGCTGACTTTGTAATTGTCTTAATGTGGCTGTTAAAATTCAGGTCTGAGTCCATGACTACACCAAGATTTCTGGCTTTGTCTGTTGTTTTTAACATTGTCATTTGAAGCTGAGTGCTGACTTTTAATCATTCCTCTTTTGCTCCAAAAACAACCACCTCAGTTTTTTCGTCATTAATTTGTTCAATGCACTTAGTCAGTTGTTGTATTGGACTATAGTCCCCTGGCGATAAGGTTATATAAATTTGTGTGTCAACTATGGTAGCTTATTTTATTGTTTTCCATAATTTGAGCCAGTGGAAGCATGTAGATGTTAAACAGAAGAGGGCCCAGAACTGAGCCTTGGGGAACTCTGCACGTCATATTTGTATGCTCAGATGTATAATTCCTTATAGACACAAAGTTGTCCCTATTCTTTAAATAAGACTCAAACCACTTTAGTACTGAGCCAGAAATGCCAACCCAGTTATCCAATCGGTCTAGTAATATCATGGTCGACCGTATAAAATGCAGCACTGAGATCAAGTAATACTAAGACTGAAATTTTGCCACTATCTGTGTTTAAGTGGATGTCATTAAAGACTTTAACAAGAGCTGTCTCAGTGCTGTGATGTGGTCAAAAAACCGACTGGAAGGCATCAAAACTGTTGTTCAGTGACAAGAAAAGGTTGAGTTGTAGAGAAACCGTTTTTTCAATGATTTTACTTAAAAATGGAAGGTTTGATATCGGCCTATAGTTGTTCAGTAGTGACGTGTCTAGATTGTACTTTTTTAAGAGTGCCTTGATGACTGTGGGAAGATACCTGAAAGAAGAGACGTGTTTACAATCTGCAGAAGATCTGTAGCCAAACAATTCAAAACATTTTTGAAAAGGCATGTTGGTAGAATATCAAGGCAACAGGAGGAGATTTTCAGATGTTGTATAATGTCCTCCAGGTTTTTACGGTTAAAGGGAAACTTCACCGATTAGCATTAAGCTTTGTATCAGTATAACCCCGGTAGTATTTTTGAATGACCATGCCTCCCTCCCTCATGTCCCCCTGAGAGGGGAGATCTCTGTATTGAGGGTCTGGAAAAAAACCTCAGATGAAACAAAATGACGATTTTTGCGTCATCTGAGGCTTTTTTGCCCAGAGGCAAAAGACTACAGCCTGTATTCATTGTGTAAGGAGGCACTTCCGCATAGCCCAAAGGGGGTTGGACTGTCGGCTTTTTCCGGAGATTGCCGAGGAAAAAACGAGTGTCAGCCATCTTGAATCCTCGCTTAGCTTCTCAGCAGGAGCAGAAACTGTTCATCCCGACGGTAATTTTGGGACGCGAGCTTTTATTTTGAAAAGTAGACGGGACGGCATGATATGGGACGCTCCAGGCTGCAGCCATACAGTCTTGGAAATTTTAGAACAACAATTAAGTTCATTCAACCCCAACCGTCTCGTTATTGTGGCGTTTCATTTCCCCGTTGTTGTGTGCCCCTGCGGCCGGGGATCGTGTCCTGCGAGTGGCGGCCCGCGAGTGGCGCGAGTGGCGGCCCATGAGTGGCGGCCCGTTCCGTTGTTTTGGCCGCCGTGCGGCGTTTCATTTCCCCGTTGTAGTGTGCCCCTGCGCGGGTCGCGAGTGGCGGCCCGTCCCGTTGTTTTGGCCGGCGTGTGGCGCCTCATTTCCCCGTTGTCGCGTCCCCCAGAGCAGGTTCGAAAAGCGTGACCTGTACACGTTCAAAATTCGTTGCATATACACGAAAAAAACGTCAAAATCGTAACCTGTACACAAATTTATGAATCAAAATAACGTGACTATTACACGACCTGGCGTGAGACCGGGTTGGTTGCCATGCATAGCAGAGCGTTGCCATGGACACAGTTCTGTTTACGCTGGAGCTATCAATCAATCCGCTGAAAGAAGTCCGGATCATAGATATATGGTCCGGATAATGTATCAGCTGTGGCAAAAAAAAGCATGTTTTAAACACCACTTGAGCCACGGTGAAACGTTTTTTCGTGTATATGGTTGAAATGACAATAAAACACACTTGTTGAGTTGATCGTCTCACTGTCTGTCTGTAAAGGGCAGGCGTGGCTTGGGAGTGGCCTCATACAGCAGCAAAGCAAGTGCATTCTGGGATTTGGTGTCTTTCATCCATATGAGCCAAAAACACATTTTCTGTCTTATCTTGGCCTAGAAGGCACCAATTTCAATTTTTTTTTCACATTTCTACTACATAAGTGACCCAATTTAAAGATATATTCAGCTTTCCAGCGGTGAAATTTCCCTTTAATCATATGGAATTGGGTCATATTGGAATTTGTTTTGCCTGGACACTGTGACAATACAAACTCTGTATTCGATATGGAAGCACTGACTGTCTAATTTTCAGAATTTTGTCTTTGAAGAAAGTGGCAAAATCATTGCAGGCCTCGGTGGATAAAAGTTCAGATGCCCCTTGTTCTGGAGGGTTGGTTAATCTAGCGACAGTAGCAAACAAAGCACCTGAATTATTATTGTTTTTGGCAATAATGTCCGAAAAGAAGGACCGCCTAGCATTCGTCAGTTCCGAATTATAAATGCAAAGTCTCTCTTTATAAGTGTTGTAGTGGACATGGAGATTAGTTTTTCACCACCTGCGTTCTGGTTTCCGACACTCTCTTTTTTCTGTTCTTACCAGTATGACATTTCTCCATGGAGATCTTTTCTTACCAGAGACAGCTTTGACCTTAGTGGGTGCAATGGCATCAATAACATTTGTAATTTACAAGTGAAATTGTCTACAAGCTCAGTGACTGAGTCGCCTGAGAGGGTGGGTTTGGAGGAGAAAAGCTGAATGAATTATTCACTCGTGTTTTCAGTGATATATCGGTTTCTGATTACCTTTGTTTGGACACTTTTGTGCATAGATATCACCACAATCTCGGAAATGTTCAAACTCTTCGAGATAATCAAGTCCAGAGTGTGCCCCTTGTTGTGTGTGGGCTCCGTCACATGTTGAGTTAGTCCATAGTTCTCAAAAAATACAACACAGTTCTTTGGTCCCTCTATCCTGGGGGGTTATCAACATGAATGTTGAAATCACCAGCAATAACTACACAATCAAAGTTAATACAAATTATAGACAGCAGTTCAGTAAAGTTGTCAAAAAAGATGCACATTATTAAGGTGGCCTGTAGATATTTAGAAATATAGGTCGAGGGGAGGACCTTAGCTGAAGAGCCATATATTCAAAAGAAGCAAAGTTTCCATAAGATATTTCAGTACATTGGAATGAGTCATTAAACAAAATGGCGACTCCACCTCCTTTCTTATTCACTGACTCTATAAGAACAGCAGCACTGTTATTATGGTCTAACCAGGTTTCAGTTAAAAACATAAAATCAAGATGAGCCA
Organism: Perca schrenkii; assembly: GCA_025617405.1. NCBI lineage: Eukaryota > Metazoa > Chordata > Actinopteri > Perciformes > Percidae > Perca > Perca schrenkii. Next base: position 16,089 of record JABUOV010000444.1, read on the forward strand.
GTCTCATTTACTAGGTCTGAAGAGAGCCCTGGCATGGTCATTGAGGATGATTGGACGTGCTGACGTGTAAGGTGAGCGTATTGTGTCACTTCCGGTGTTCCTGTGTTACAAACGCTAGTTTGCTGCTCCGGCAAAAACTTACTGAACTCTGCTTTACTGTTTAAATTAGCGGCTATTTGCCTGGATTGCATTTGAATTACAATTGTTTTACTCAAGCACTTATACTTAGCTTCACTTACAGTGACTGACTCGCTGAATTTACAATTGTTAAAACCAGGGCTCTCAAGTTTTGAACAGAGTTCAGAGTGAGATTTTGGCGGCAGGGGTTTGGGTGGGGACGGAGTCTGATCTGATAAATGACATAAATTCGTACACAAATAATTTATTTTAATTTTTATTCAGTATTTCTTTGTGTGTGTGTGTAATAATTAATACTATGCATTGTCTGGATAAAATATACTGAAATAGCCAAGGCCAACGTTTTTCACAGTGAGGGGCCAGGAGGTTGTGCAGTAAAAATAAAAGGAAAGAAAAAAAACAAAAAAATATCCCAAAATTATTATGGGTACTGTTATAAAAGTATTATGGGTAGGCCTATTATAAAATGGGTATCTATACAAAAAATATAAAACTGTCAGAGAAGCCCTGCAGCTGATTCAACATGTAGCTATAATAATAATAATAATAATAATAATAATAAATAATAATAATAATAAATAATAATAATAATAATAATAATAATAATAATAATAATAATAATAAGCGCTAAAGCTACCCAGTGTTTCCTCTATGTCAGAGATATTCAACAGGGGGTCCGTGACCCCTAGGGGGTCCTCAGAGTGCAGGGGGCCCACCATATTATGTCTAAAATGTTTATGAAAGTTTCTTTTTTCAAAAATTCAAATATGTCTGAAAATAATATGAATACAACCTATTATTAGGAAAGATAATTTGGCCTATTTGTAAAAAGAAAACCATTTCATTTACACATTGAAGATAAGCTTAATATAGGTAGCCATACAGTTAGGCTTAAGAATTCACTGTGCCTTCCACATATATGTGTAACATTAAAACATGATGTATAAATAATATATATCTATTCATTTTCATCCATCCGGCCCAGTTTAACATGCAACTCAATTTTATACACTATATGTACAGTAGTAGGGGGTCCCTACTCTGTCTCTCTTTCAGCTAAGGGGTCCTTGGCCTAAAAAACGTTGAAGCCCCCTGCTCTATGTTGATTTCTGCCGCCACAGTATCAGGGCAGATGCACAGCAGGGTGTCCGCTATGTAGCTACATGTAGTATATAAAGTCCTAATTACACGACTATACAGAGCCGTGTGCTCTACTGAACTCAAGCGAACTGTCATCCGCTCTCTCTCCCCTCAACTGGAAAAGTGACAGGACGTCATCACTCGCCAAGTCATGGCAACCAGATAAACAACAGGGCGAGTACACATCTTATATACTGTCTATGGAGTACACTTGTCACTCAATCTCAGGCAAAGTCACAGTCAAACAGCGACGAAAGCCCCAACTTGAAATCCGCACTCACTCAGCTTGTGCGTGGCAGGAACTAGCAGCGCCAGGATTTAGATTGTAGGTGGGCCTCCAGAAAACTGGATGGGCCAGTTAAAATAAGCCAAAAAGAAAAGTATTCAGGTTCCCCCTGCTTACAGACAGCCAGACACTAATAACGTTAAGACCCTACTTGCCTTGCTGGTGTGAGGGAGGTGGCTACGGGAGGACTTGATGGGGAGAGGGCGGCCGAGCAGGATGGTAAATCGTCACTTGTAACCGCGTTACTTAAAATGTCCTCCTCCTGCTCCTCGGAGCGTTTCTTGCTGAATTGAAATGAAAACAAGCTGCTTTGCTTCGCTTTGCGTTTCATATTAGCTAGCTAATAGCTACAGTCTGTGTCGGTCTCATTCATTGAGGTTGCTTGAAAAGCTTGCGCGCAAACGTCATTCATTTCATTGGATCACTTGACGATGCAGCCTGTGGGCAGGCTTAAGAGTCCAATAGGGGGGTAGAAGCCACTGATTGGCTGAGAAGCTTTCACTCAAAGCTTTCCTCGGGCTGCTTATTGGATGAACTGCTAGAATGAAAAATCACTCACTACTCACTATAGGCCTGGGTCAAAATGGGCGGGCCCGGACCTAAAATGCCCAATGGTTGCGTCGCGGGTGGTGGCAGGGCGTTCTGAACTCTATGGGGAACCCGTAAGGAACTCATTTGATTCCTCTACCTGTTCCACTGTTAAAAAATAGCGGCGCAACTTGGTGGGCATTACCCTGGTAATTTCCAGGGCTCTCAAGTCTCACGCATTGGGCGTGAGACACGCATTTCAACCCGTTCACACGCTCACACGCCACACCTTGTATTTCTCACGCAGAGAAATTACCAGGGTAACGCCCACCAAGTTGCGACACTATTTTTAACAGTGGAACAGGTAGAGGAATCAAGTGAGTTCCCCATAGAGTTCAGAACGCCCTGCCACCCTCCGCGGCGCTACCATTGGTCATTTTAGGTTCGGGCCCGCCCATTTTGACCCATCTAGCAGTTCATCCAATAAGCAGCCTGAGGAAAGCTTTGAGTGGAAGCTTCTCAGCCAATCAGCAGCTTCTACCCACCTGCCCACAGGCTGTGTCGTCACCAGCAAGTGATCCAATGAAATGAATGACGTTTGTGCGCAAGCTTTTCAAGCAAGGTCAATGAGACAGACACAGAGTGTAGCTATTAGCTAGCTAATATGAAACGCAAAGCGAAGCAAAGCAGCTTGTTTTCATCTAAATTCAGCAAGAAACTCTCCAAGGAGCAGGAGGAGGACATTTTAAGTAACGCGGTTACAAGTGACGATTTACCATCCTGCTCGGCCGCCCTCTCCCCATCAAGTCCTCCCGTAGCCACTGTCACACCAGCAAGGCAAGTAGTGTCTTAACCATAGATATAGAATAGATATGACATGACGTCATAATTTATGGCATAACTGTCCGCCATCTTACTAGGGTACTGTTTACAATTGTCACCTATGGCAACAAGTATGGTTGTCAGCTGTGCAGCACTTAACTGCTTTACCAGAAGGACCAAAGAGACCCAGGAGGCTGCCATCATTTTCCACACTTCAGTAGGAGTAGATAGAGTATTTTTCTCTTCTTTTTTTAACTATAAATACATAAAATTTGGTGAAGTAGCTGGCTAGCTAGTTACGTTGCCTAGCAACTGTTAACAGACCGGCTGAGATGTCAGTAAGTGGTGATTGCTAGCTAGCTAGCTCTTAACAACATTTATGAATGTTCTATATCTATGGTCTTAACATTATTAGTGTCTGGCTGTCTGTAAGCAGGGGGGAACCTGAATACATTTGGCTTATTTTAATTGGCCCGTCCAGTTTTCTGGAGGCCCACCTACAATCAAAATCCTGGCGCTGCTAGTGCCTGCCACGCACCAGCTGAGTGAGTGCGGATTTCAAGTTGCGGCTTTCGTCGCTGTTTGTGACTTTGCCTGAGATTGAGTGACAAGTGTACTCGGTGTACTCGCCCTGTTGTTTATCTGGTTGCCATGACTTGGCGAGTGATGACGTCCCTGTCACTGTTCCAGTTGAGGGGAGAGAGCGGATGACAGTTGGCTTGAGTTCAGTAGAGCACACGGCTCTGTAGAGTCGTGGAATTATGACTTTATATACTACATGTACATAGGAACAGGAAACCCTGTTGTGTGGCTGCCCTATTTCTGATACTGTGGCGGCAGAAATCAACATAGAGGAAACACTGGGTAGCTTTTATTATTATTATTATTATTATTATATTATTATTATTATTATTATTATTATTATTATTATAGCTACATGTTGAATCGGATGCAGGGCTACTCTGACAGTTTTATATTTTTTATAAAGATACCCATTTTAGGCCTACCAATAATACTTTTATAACACTACCCATAATAATTTGGAATATTTGTAGTTTTTTCTTTCCTTTTATTTTTACTGCACAACCTCCCGGGCTCCATTGTGAAAACCTTTGGCCTAGGCTATTTCATTATATTGTATCCAGACAATTGATAGTATTAATTATTGCGCACACACACACACACACACACACACACACACACACACACACACACACACACACACACACAAAGAAATACTGAATTAATACAAATAAAAATTATTTGTACGAATTTATGTAGGGCTGCTCCCTCTTAGTGGATTAGTCGACTAATCAGTGGTTTTGGTCTTAGTCAACTTAGATCTCTTTAGTCCATTAGTCATGTTTGATACTTTTTTCATGCTGAATGACTTATTTCCAAGAAACGTACAAGCACATCTCTAGTAAACACAAGATTTAAGGGTTGACATTTTACCTAAGAGATATCACCGTGAAACCTACTTTGATTACTTTCATTAAGGCAATTTTTTGTTGTATTACACGGTTTCTGAAATGTTATGTTTAAATATGCAAAGGAGGCGTTATCTTATTCAATATATGCATCATTTTGCATGACTCTTTGCAGAGAAACTCAGATTTACAGATCTGTCGATTAAATCAACTAATCGATTAGTCGATACAATTGAATGAGTGTTAGTCGACTAAGAATTTCTTCAATCGAACACAGGCCTAAATTTATGTCATTTATCAGATCAGACTCCGTCCCCCACCCAAACCCCTGCCGCCAAAATCTCACTCTGAACTCTGTTCAAAACTTGAGAGCCCTGAATTTCTCTGCGTGAGAAATACAAGGTGTGGCGTGTGAGCGTGTGAATGGGTTGAAATGCGTGTGTCTCATGCCCAATGCGTGAGACTTGAGAGCCCTGGTTAAAAGGCTGTTAGCTAATTTAGCTTAGCCATTAGCAATGGCTAATTCCTCTCCTGCTCTTTCTTGCTCTGTGTGTCAAATGTTTAGCTATTCCTCTGCCTCCTTTAGTGATAACGATACATGTAATAAATGTAGTATATTCGCTGCTCTGGAGGCAAGGCTTAGTGAGTTTGAGGCACGGCTCCGCACCATGGAATCAGAATCATATGCTTCCGTAGCTAGCCAGCACCATGTAGTTAATGCGGACCACCATACTGTAGCTTCTTTAACTTCTGGTAGCTGTCCCCCGTCAGACCCCGAGCAGCCGGGCGAGTGGGTGACTGTCCGAGGGAAGCGTAGCGTTAGAGGGAAGCATAGCGTTAGATCTAGACCAGGGAGTGCACATGATGATGGTCGCTCTAAACCGGAGCGTCTTCGCCTCTCTAACAGTTTCCCCCCTACTCAGTGATACACCCGCTGAGAAGCCAATTCTGGTTATTGGGAGCTCTATACTGCGATATGTGAAGCCGGCGGCCCCAGCGGCTACACTACCTACGGTCATATGTGTCTCCCGGGGCTAGAGCGGGCGATATAGAATCCCATCTAGAGCTGCTGGCTAAAAAGAACCGTAAATACAGTAAGATCATACTTCATGTAGGGGGTAATGGTTGTAAATCGGAGATCACTAAATTGAATGTTGAGTCACTTTGTGCATACGCAAAGACAATGTCGGACTTAGTAGTTTTCTCTGGACCCCTGCCAAACCTGACCAATGATGAAATGTACTGTTCTGGGGAAAGCCTGGTCTGATGGAGAGAGACGGCATTCATCCCACCTGGGACGGTGCTGCTCTCATCAAAAAATCTGACCGAGTTTATCAGACAGAAACCATGACAACCCAAGTTTGATATTAGTAATCAGGGGTGCAGTACTACGCGCCCCTCTGTGCTTCTGTTGGAGCAGTCACCCACTCATAGTCTAATAAGCACGGTGTCTGTTCCCCGACTCAGATCGGTTAAATCAAAGGTAAACAAAAGATGCGCTATACTTAACAACCTAATTGGAATTAAAACGACTGCAACGATAGAACAAAATAGGAAAATTAGATGTGGACTATTAAATATTAGATCTCTGTCTTCTAAAGCATTATTGGTAAACGAGTTGATATCAGATAATAAAATAGATTTATTTTGTCTTACTGAAACCTGGCTTGGCCATGAAGACTATGTTAGTCTAAATGAAGCCACTCCTCCCAGTCTTATTAATACTCAAATTCCTAGAGGCTCAGGCCGAGGAGGGGGAGTTGCAGCCATCTTTGATGCAAGCCTGTTAATTACTCCTAAACCTAAATTAAATTATAACTCCTTTGAAAGTCTTGTTCTTAATCTTCAACATCCAAAATGGAAAACATTACAGCCAATTATATTCGTTGTTATTTACAGGGCTCCAGGTCCGTATTCTGAATTTTTTATCTGAATTCTCAGAGTTTTTTATCATGTGTAGTCCTTAAATCAGACCAAGTACTTATTGTAGGTGATTTTAATATCCATGTGGACGTTGACAATGATAGCCTTAGTACTGCTTTCAACTCATTACTGGATTCAATCGGTTTCAGTCAGAGTGTGCACAAGGCGACGCACTGTTTTAACCACACCCTCGACCTTGTGCTGGCATATGGTATTGAAATTGAGGATTTAATAATATTTCCGCAGAATTCAGTATTATCAGATCATTCTTTAATCACTTTCGAATTCTTACTACCTTACTATATTAAATTAGATAAAAGATTCTACACAAGATGCCTATCTGACAGTGCTATAGCTAAATTTAAAGAAGATATTCCAACAGCATTCGACTCTATGCCTTAACATAACAGAGGACCTCTATGTTAACCTCAGTCCCTCTCAAATTGATACATTTGTAGACGGTGCTACAACTTGCCTACGGACGACCTTAGACTCCATTGCTCCACTGAAAAAGAAGATGATGAAGCAAAGGAAATTAGCACCTTGGTATAACTCCCAAACTCGCAAATTAAAACAAATCTCGCGAAACCTCGAATGTAAGTGGTTTTCCACAAAAGTGGAAGAATCTCGTTTGGATTGGCAAGAAAGTCTCAAAACCTATAGGAAGGCCCTAAGAAAGGCCAGATCATACTATTACTCATAATAGAAGACAATAAGAACAACCCAAGGTTTCTTTTCAGCACTGTAGCCAGGCTGACAGATAGCCACAGCTCTACTGAGCCATCTATTCCTCTAGCTCTGAGTAGTGAGGACTTCATGAGCTTCTTTAATGATAAAATTACAACAATTAGAGATAAAATCCGTCACCTTTTGCCCTCAACTTCTAACGGTTCACCTTTAAACGCAGATTCGCTAGAAATAACGACTAGTCTCGATATATACTTAGACTGCTTTTATCCTATAGACCTTCAACAATTAATGTTAAATATATCCTCAGCTAAGCCATCTACCTGTCTCTTAGACCCCATCCCAACGAGATTACTCAAAGAAGCGTTACCCGTGGTAAACACTTCATTACTAGATATGATCAATATGTCCTTATTAACAGGTTATGTACCGCAGTCATTTAAAATAGCTGTGATAAAACCTCTTCTGAAAAAAATCCACCCTCGATCCTGAGGTCTTAGCAAACTATAGACCTATATCTAACCTTCCCTTTCTATCCAAGATCCTTGAGAAGGTGGTTGCTAATCAGTTATGTGATTTTCTACATAGCAATAGTTTATTTGATGACTTTCAATCAGGATTTAGAAAGCATCATAGCACACAGATGGCACTGGTGAAAATTACTAACAACCTTTTAACTGTTGCAGACAAAGGACTTGTCTCCATTCTTGTTTTACTAGATCTTAGTGCTGCATTTGACACTATTGACCATTCAATCCTATTACAGAGATTGGAACACTTGGTTGGCATTAAAGGAATTGCTCTAAACTGGTTTAAGTCCTATTTCTCTGATCAATTTCAATTTGTTAATGTTAATGATAAATCCTCGAAGTACGCTAAAGTTAGCCATGGTGTTCCACAAGGCTCAGTGCTTGGACCAATTCTATTCTCCTTATATATGCTTCCTCTAGGCAATACTATTAGGAAACACTCAATTTACTTTCACTGTTATGTGGATGACATTAAAGATATAAAATCCTGGATGACCTATAATTTTATGATATTAAACCCTAACAAAACAAAAGTTATTGTACTGGGACCTAAACACCTCAGAACCTCATTATCTAAAGACATAGCTACTCTGGATGGTAATGCCCTGGCCTCCAGCACTACTGTCAGAAATTTAGGAGTTATTTTTGATCAGGATATATCCTTTAATGCCAATCTAAAACAAACCTCAAGAACAGCCTTTTTTCATCTTCGTAACATTGCCAAAATTAGGAATATCCTGTCTCAACACGACGCTGAAAAACTAGTCCATGCATTTGTTATGTCCAGGCTGGACTATTGTAATTCCCTACTGTCAGGTTGAGAAGAGATCATATTTCACCTGTATTAGCTTCTCTGCACTGGCTTCCTGTTGAATCCAGGATTGAGTTTAAAATCCTTCTCTTGACCTACAAAGCTCTAAATGGTCTAGCACCATCATGTCTAGAAGAGCTCCTAATACCCTATTGTCCCACTAGAGCACTGCGCTCCCAGAATACAGAGTTACTGGTGGTACCTAGAGTCTGTAAAAGTAGAATGGGAGCCAGAGCCTTCAGTTATCAGGCTCCTCTCCTATGGAACCAGCTCCCGATCTGGGTTCGGGGGGCAGAAACTGTAATCGCTTTCAAGAATGAACTTAAAACTCTTCTATTTGATAAAGGTTATAGTTAGTGTCAAGTGTTTTGTAGCTGTGAGGTGCCCACACTTGAAAAGGACTAGACTTGGGATTTCATTCAGAAGAATGATTATTCTTTTCCTTTTATCAGTTGATACAATGATGCAATAGGATCAGGAAACAGTTGAAAACCTTTAAATAAAGAAAGAAAAGAAACACAAAAGCATTTTAGACAAACAGGTATTTTCATCACATAAAAGATCAAATGCACTCTACAGGCAACACAGCTTGGTTTTACCCTAGAAACTATCAATCTAAGCATTTAGTGTTTTAACATTCCCTTTAAACCATGCAGTCATCAATTACTCTCAACTTTATCTCCAACATTAACATGTAACATTCCCTCATTTAACACCAAACAGACAACCAAACAACTAAACAAACAAACGGGATCAATTCGGGATCTTTGGCACCCAATCTTGGATCTCTCACCGAAACGCTGGAGCTCCGAGAGACCCTCACATAAACATCTCGGACAACACTTCTGGAATCCGGATTCACGCCGACAACTCTCGCAAGTCTGAACTGCGCTCTCAGAGCGTTTTGGTCGCAGAGCCACACTATGTCTCCAATGGCAACGTTCCTTTCAGCAGTATGCCACTTACTGCGAATGAACAGGTTCGGGCCAGCAAGCTGGCTCCAGGACTTCCAAAAGTTGTTGACTATACTTTGAACTTCTCTGAGTCTTTTGAACGGATACATGGTGTAGTCGACAGCTTTGAAGTCTCCACCTTGTGTGGCTCGCCCAAGCAACAGGTTGTTTGGCGTGATATACTGGATGCGCTCTTCTCGGCTCTGCACTCTGGCGTCGATCGGTCTCTCGTTAGCAAGATTAGCAGCTAGCTGGAGCACAGTCAGGAACTCACTGAAGGTAAGGCCTTCTACATTTCCAAGACTTTGGAGAGCTCTCTTCGTGACTCTGACAGCAGCTTCGGCGGCCCCATTTCGGTGAGGTGAATCTGCCGGGAGAATTTTCCACGTCCAGGTGGTCTCATTTCTGGCAGCATACTCTTCAAGCGATTCCTTGTTCTGTTCATTCAGGTAAGTGTACATTTCTCTTAGGACAGTCTTTGCTCCAACAAAGTTTGTACCAGGATCAGACCAGATTTTGCGGGGATGGCCTCGGACAGCGGTGAACCTCTGGTAGGTAAGCAAAAAGCTCTCTGTTGACAATGTGTTTGCCAACTCAACATGGATCGCTCGGCTGGACATACAGCAAAATACGACGCCCCATACTTTCATAGTTACTCTCTTCTTGACATCATCCTTCACATGATAAGGTCCAAACAAGTCAACGGACGTAAACTTGAATGGCGCAGCAGGACTTGACCTCTCTTCAGGTAAGTTTCCCATTATCTGCTTGCAGGTTCTTCCTCTTGCCTTCCTGCAGACGATGCACTTGTCAACGACTTTTCGGGCAATAATTCTTCCTCTTATGACCCACGCCTTCTTCCTCATCCGCAACAGAGTTCCCGCCACCCCGTCATGTCCCTCGCTGTGTGCTTCTCTGGCTAGCAGGGTGGATAACCAAGTTTGGAATGGTAAAAGAGGAACAGCTCCGCGGTCTTCTCCGAAGGTCTGGACTCTGCCACCACAGACCAGAAGTCCACTTGTCTGGTCCCTGTAGACGACTAGTCGGTCTATTGTGGTGCTTGGGAAATTGACGCCTTCTTGTGCTGCTAGACAAAGGTCCCGAAACACGTCTTGTCTCAGCGCAACAGTTAGGGAGTGAGGAGTTGCAGTGTTCACCTAACTGCTCCCCACCTTATTCTCTTCATAATTGTTAGATTAATAATACATAACAAAGTAGAGGGAGGCAGGCCAGCCAAGCCCGATCCGGCAGGGGAAGAGTTCTAAGCCCGAAAAAGCTACCTCTCCCTATGACCTGTCTCTCTTAGTTACACTGTTATAGTTACGCTGTTATAGTTCTAGACTGCCGGGGGACTTCCTTCCTTTGACACACTGAGCTGCTCTCTCTTCTCCCTTTCTATTACTATTACTATTACTATTTGTGTGTATCCCGTCCCAGAAATGCTTGTTACTAATCCTAGCTTCTGGGGAGTTTACTCCCCGGAGTCCTTATGTTTTTTCCCCCAGCGTATTTCCTTGGAGAACGTTGGCACCAAGATCCTGGTTCCAGCTGTCGCCGTGGTCCTGCTGCACTCCCTGCTGAGCTCAGCGGTGCCCTGCAATGTCACGCTGCGTCCTGCTGAACCCGGCTGCTTCCGGCGGAACCCTGCTGCTTCCTGCTGAACCCTGCAGCTTCCCGCTACATCCATCCATGCTCTGCTGGGCCACGCTACATCCTGTAACGCCCTGCAGCGCCCTGATATGACATGAACTACTACAATTACCAATACACCCCCAACCGGCTCGTCAGACACCGCCTACCAAGAGCCTGGGTCTGTCCGAGGTTTCTTCCCAAGAGGGAGTTTTTCCTCGCCACCGTCGCACTGCTTGCTCTTGAGGGACTTATTGTAATTGTTGGGGCTTTGTAAATTATAGAGTGTGGTCCAGACATACTCTATCTGTAAAGTGTCAACAGAGAGCAGAAGAGAGCAGGCAAGTGTTCCTAAACTTCTGGTGTACTTACAAACTTTCCAATCCATAATTTTATGAGTACATAACCTATATGTACTAGTGTAGAAGTTTGGTATCATTTCGGGCATTATTAGTGGGGTCATTTACGAGATACAAATGTGGGTCCATTAGCCCCTGCGCTAATAAGCTATTCAGCTGATAATGCTACTCTACGCTAACTCTCCCAATGTTAGACCCAAGTGAAAAAAGCTTCTGGGGGGGGTGTTTGGCTCGAGGTCATGGTGCAAAGGAACCTAGGGTGAAATTGCTCCCAACCATCACTTTAAGGGGGGAGATGTGCCTGGCGTTTTACTTTCAGTGGTTGAGTCAAAACAGGGTCAGTTTGATGGGAGAAGGCAGTGGGGACCCGACTGTCACACATGAGGCGCTGTGTGGCACAAAACAGAATTCCAAAAAGCATTATTTGTTCTTTTATCAATATTATCACTTGGAAAATGTTTTACTTATTTTAGTGAATATCAATAATTATAAAACAGCATTTCTTTCCCTCGTGCTGGTTTAACTCTATAAAATCCATACAAATTGTGCTGAAAAGGAAACACTGGTTTTGAAATTGTACTCTTTTAGATTAATTTAAGGATTGTGTTTCTGCAAATCAAAACTCAATTAAAAACAAAACTAATTTTTTTTTTAAATAATAAAAAAAATGATGTGAACACCTTATTTATTAAACACCTTATTTATTATTGCTACTATATCCCTTCTATTTAAGGCATGACAAGCTCATGACTCAAAAACGCAGCATATATAAATAATCTGTTTAGTGGTTTTATAACCTGTATAAAAGCAACAAAAAAGTTCAATGAATAATTTCTTTAAAAGAAAAGGAAATTACCAAAATAAAATCAATATCCATTAATAATTTAGTTATAGCAATTTGTGATATAGCAACCCAAAAACTCACTAGAGTACGATATTAAATTAACTGCTTTTAGGATGAAATCTCATATCAACCTGTATTGGTTTCAATATAACCAATAAAATAAGACGTATTAAACAAAAATATGTTGTTTATTTTATTTTTATCTTTAGTGTGCAACCCAAAGTTATACTAATCGCTGTCTAACTTTGCTGCACAAAAATTTTTTGGCTGACCCTCCCCTCAACAAAGAATAAAAAGACATGACCCTCCCCTATTTTCCTCTGGTGGTCCATTCCCTAAGTGTAATTATTTCAACTAATGTTAGCTAATGCACTAGCTAGTTAGCTACACTCAATCATAACATGATGTCATAACTTTCACCACTGCTCATTTCATAAAGGGCCCCGGCAACATGTGTCTTTGTTTACGTTGTATAATGTGCTGTTGGATTGCAATTGATTTTGTCTGCAATCGGACACGATTCTGGGAAAAGGATAGCTCACTAGCGTGCTACGCTAGCTAACACCGGCAGTCAGAAACACACATCTATGATCCCATGTCTTTTTTGATAATCTCACAGAGCTGTGAACTAATTTAGAGATGTTTACCTACGAAACGTTAGCAATATATCTTGTGTAGAATACAGGACCGGCAGGGCAGAGGGGAAGTGTCAGGGAGCAGAGTATAAGTTTGTCTCTCTTCTGTTTGTGCATCCAGTTGAACAACAACTATCTGATATTTTAGGCTACAATGTGGTAAAAGCTGGGCCGGCTCGTTCACGGACAGTGGAGGGCAGCTTCTTTTTGCCCTCCAGGTGGGCGTTCCCATAGTGCTGTGACATCACGTGAAAAGTATGAATAGAGGGGAGATGCCTCACTCAGTATCTAAAATAGAGAGCTCAACACACACGGTGACAAGAGGAGCTGCAGCAATGTGCAGTACAACAAAAATGTGGTGTTTTTTTAAAAGAAAACCATGTAAATCTATTCTGGTACAACCTCTAAGAAAGCATCAAAAAGGCAGTGGGTTGTCTGTTTAGTTTAATGTTAAAGTAAACAGTTTAAGTTTTTGAGTTTAATTGCTTTTCAGTAAGCAGTACATATTCTATGCCTTATCTGGCTCCATTGTCTATCATTATCAAATAAAAAAATGCCCAAAAAACAATTCTGTATTTTCTGACACATACACAACAATGTACATATTTTCCATCAATCGTTCCATTCATTTAGATGATGTGTAGTAAGATTAGAGAGTCTGGATGGATGGATTATCTCTGAACAAAGACTTCTCAAAGAATGGAATGTGGAATTTACAACAGTGTCAATACAAACATGATTGTTTTGTATCATCTTTTTTATATTTACTACAATAACTCCAAATATCATATACAATATTCATTCACTATGTCTAAATATGTAGCCTAAATATTTTTTTCTGCATTTCTTCTTGCTTCATTACCACAAATATATATTCAGTTGTTTGTCATGACCTAGCCTGTCACACTGGTCGAACCTCTTTCAACATTCACATAGGTAGGTGGATTGCACCAGGACAAAAGAAGGGAGTGTGCCATTATACTGAGCCAATGAAGTGACACGTCTGTCTGCTGATATTTTGTTTTGTTTATCACTAAGATGTAAGAACATTTCTGAAAATATGAGTCACGTCATTAGCCTTTACTCTGTTCCAATATAAAGGCCCTGATAGATAGACCAGAATTTTCCAGGTGTGAAACCAAACCAAACCAAACCGACCGAGGGCAAATCGCTCCAAGTTTACTAACTCACCAACTGAATTGGACCAAAGCGAACAAACTACAGGTGTGAAAACGCCCTAAGAAACATATCCTATTGATGTGTCTATATATATATATATATATATATATATATATATTAGGTGGAGCCGAACCCGAATACGGTATTCGGACAGGCACAAATAACGTGTTTTTTACGAATACTTATTTTGAACAAATACTTTAAAAAATATTTGTATTCGGGAACAAGAAAAACTTTATATCAAAAAGCTCCGTTTCCTCATGAGACGGCAGTGCATGCCCGAATGAGTGTGTGACGTTCAGGAGTCGGAGGATGTGACTGACACAGGCTGCTCTACACAGCAACAGAGAGGGCTCAGCTGAGCGAAAAAACACTGAACTGCATCACTATTTTTGTTGAAATAGATTTTTTGTACCTTAACTGGGTTCCGGAGGCAGTTTATAACTTTCGGGAAGCGGAGTTAGATCGGGAGATTATTCCATTACGCTGCGTTATTGACGTCTGCAGTCGGGTGCTCTCATGTTCGCTCTGTTTACGTAGCTCTGTTAGCTCAGTCATTTAGACAATAGTCTGTTGACAGAGTAACGTTAACGTTCGGTTGAAAAGGTTAAAAATGATTGTGTAGTTGTGTCGAATTTTATGCACTTGTGGGAGTTATATGGTACGTTTAAGTTACTCTGTCTTTTGCAGACAGCAAAATGTAGGCTACAGGCTAGGCTAGTTAACCTTAGCAAAGCTACCCGTCACTAATTAACGTAGCCGAAACTCCCCACATGGATTTGGCAACCAAATAGAAATAGAGTGTGGCTGCTGCCGAGCCATCTCGTGGTCCTCCACCAGCCAAAAAAACTTGGTACTGTCTGCCAACCCCCCCACAAGCACAAATCCCCCCACCAGCACCAAATCATCATCACAGCCATGTTCTGCCCCTGCAAGTCAGTTTCAATCACCTATATTAGCTGGCATAATTATTATAATGGATATAATTAAAGAATACTTACACTTTAACGTAAATTACAAGTGCAATGCAAAAAAAATGGAATTTTACGCCTATTTTGAATTTTACTCGAATACAAATACAAATACAAATACTTTTCCCCCCTCAACAAATACAAATACAGATACAAATACCGGCTGCTTTGCACACCCCTAATATATATATATATGTATGTATATATATATATGTATATATATATATATATATATATACTGTTTTGTAATCATCTATTTTCATATTTAGTATGATAATTCCAAATATGTACAATATTCGCTCAACATGTTTGAGATGCAATTCTTTTTTTTCCATTAATTATCTTTTCGTTGGAAATCTATATTTATTTTTGTCATAACTTACCGTCACGATAGTCAAACCTCTTTCAACAGTCACATAGGTGGAATGCACCAGCAACCGGTTTCACAGGATACAAGAAGGGAGTGTACCATTATAGGTGTTATGAGCCAAGAAACTTACACATTGCAAAAATTCTGTATCCTGTGATTTAGTGTTGTTCATTGCTACAGCGTCACAACATTGCTGACTCACATCATTAGCCTTTCTTCTGTTCCAATATAAAGGACCTAATAGATGTGGAGTGTCACAGAAGGTGAACGTTTTGGCAATACCACAGATGTAAACTGGACTGAATTAAAATACATTGAAAAAGTTTTAAACATTGAAAGCAGATAGAAAGGGGGATATATATAACATTTCATCTTACATTTTTTTGGGTAAGTACATTTTTAAGTCTATATGTAATGCTATCAGGAGATGTCTCTCACTTATAAACTAAAAGTGGGATTGTTGCGATAGTGATTTGTGCATTCAGGAAGCAGTTTAGTCCTTTTTTGTTAAGTTTCTGTCAGCATCATCAGACCTGGAGCAAACACTGTTGATACAGCTAGCTACAGTAGATAAGCTGATTGACTCATTATGAATACAAGAAAATCAAAAGGATATGGCGTTTCTCCCATGAACCCCTGCTGCGAGCATTGGTTTGCTTCACATGTATATTTATATCAACTTAGCATATTAGCATAAAATTCAAGCAAAAGCATCAAACTTGAAAATTGAATAAATTCATAATTTGACATTGGTTATTTCATCCATCCATTTTATCATTAAGAATGGTTTATATTGAGGAGTAGTCAACAAATGTGATATAGGCTAATAACAACATAAATTAGGCCTTATTGCCCTTTCTGGTTTTAAGAAATGTTTCATACTTTGGCCAGAATAATCATATTGTGTTGGACATTTGGACAATATCATATTGTCCAAAGAGAACCAACCACTCAACAACTACAAGGTGCTGCGAGGCATCCTGAAGGCCACGACTGCTAACCCTCCACCACAGTAAACGTAAACCTTTCACAGTAAGAAGGCTTTATTATTTATTCAGGCTTCCTGATGTAGGCTGAGAATGTTTTTGTTTGTCAGTCCGTGACCCCCAGACCTCATCAGGTCAAAATCTGGTTGGATTTCCTTTAAAAGAGTTGTTGATATTCACAGTTGCTACACATTAAATCCCATTGATTTTGATGATCTCTAAAAGGTTTGTTGCATTTTATTAATAAGGTGTTTAAAAAGTCTTACATCCAACTTGGTGAACTCAGCTGTGAACCATGTAAAAGCAGCTACAGTTTGTCTTTACCCTAAGTGCTACTATTGTTAAATATAAAATGGAATGTGGAGGAAAAATACAAGTAGACATTAATAATTTAAGCAAAAGCTTCAAACTTGAAAATTTTATAAATTCATCATTTGACATTGGTTATTCCATCCATCCATTTTATGCCGCTTATCCGAGTCCAGATTGAGTAAATTTAAATAATTACATCATTATTATTTGTTCTTATATTGCCTACTGCTGAGTACTCAACAAATTTAATATCTGTCCATATAAATATTATTGTTTTCTACTTTCACTGTTGTGATAAGTCTGATAATTGGTATTATATATAGTTCAGTATGAATAAATGCAATTCTATTTTTCTTGCATTACTTCCTGCACCATTACCACGACACTAGAAATCTATATTTATCATTTCGTCCTTACTGGTCAAAATAGTTTTAACATTCACGTAGGTGGAATGCAGAAGGACAAAAGAAGGGAGTATGCCATGATAATGATCAAAGATACTGACAGATTGACAGCTGAAATTATATACCTGGATAATTGGTTTTGGTCTTCGTTAAGGTCTAACAACATTTCTGAAAAATGTTTCACCTATGAGTGACGTAATTAGCTTACTCTGTTCCAATATCTTTTCCAATATTAATAGACATTGACTGTCAAATAAGATGAACAAGAATGGAGTGTGCCATTTTACTGAGCCAATGAAGTGACACGTCTGTCTGCGGATATTTTTGTTTTGTTTATCACTAAGATGTAAGAACATTTCTGAAAATATGAGTCACGTCATTAGCCTTTACTCTGTTCCAATATAAAGGCCCATGATGGATAGACCAGAATTTTCCAGGTGTGAAACCAAACCAAACCAAACCGACCGAGGGCAAATCGCTCCAAGTTTACTAACTCACCAACTGAATTGGACCAAAGCGAACAAACTACAGGTGTGAAAACGCCCTAAGACACATATCCTATTGATGTGTCTATATATATATATATATATATATATATATATATATATACATATATATATATATATACTGTTTTGTAATCATCTATTTTCATATTTAGTATGATAATTCCAAATATGTACAATATTCGTTCAACATGTTTGAGATGCAATTCTTTTTTTCCATTAATTATC
>JABUOV010000445.1:0-33658 GCA_025617405.1 Perca schrenkii
GGGGTGCTGACGTTCGACCGCGACGTCATCACGCTCGTGGTATGCGCGCGCAGCTTCGACGATTAGATGCACTACCGTATTCGGCCACTAGATGGCGCTCGCGGGGTGCCGACGTGCGGCCGTGACGTCATCACGCTCGCGGTATGCGCGCGCAGCTTCGACGGTTAGATGCACTACCGTATTCGGCCACAAGATGGCGACCGCGAGTAACGACGCGCGTCCGCGACGTCATCACGCACGCTCATATCCCCAAATTACATGGCAGGTTTGCGCGTGCGTGTGACGTCACACATGCACGCGCAAAAACGCCACCTTTATACTACTACTCTTAATAGTTTTTTTTTTTCATTTCAAAGACCGAACAAGACAGATTTTTCCCTGTAGATCCTGGTTGAGCTTTGCCAACCACAAGCAGCCTAAAACTTTTTCTCTAATAACTTCTGGCATTCCTCTCCCTGATTTTTAATAACTTTTGGAAGTCGATAATATTCCAAATGTTTTTTCTCGGTCTGACCTATTGGTAAATAGGCAATAATTAACCATTTTCCTTGACGGTGTTCGGGATCTACTTCAGTGCCTGTGCTTTGTTGTGATGTGGAGTACCTCCAATATGGCGACCTCTGGTCTGATGACGCGTCATGAAAACCCTCTATAAAGTTCAGTGTGGGCTATAATCTGTCAGATAAAAGCCTCATGAATAAAATCTAGTCATTTTGAGGCAGAAACAACCTTTTTAAACACAAGGCAGAAGCTGCAATGACTTTTTGGCAAGTGGGAAAAAGACTGGATGGTTATAATGTAGGCAGCGCTGGAATGTAACTAAGTACATTTACTCCAGTACTTGTACTTGTTGGATTTTATTCTAAAATGTGACCGATGATCGGTCTGGCCCTAAAAAGGCCAGACTTAATATGACTCCAATTCTATGGTCACTACACCCTGAAAAGTGTGCGTTTACTGATAGATCAGAGAAATAAAACTCAGGATTCGTTCAGTTAAAGTTAATAACAAGCTTTAGTGAATTATATTGCAAAATAAAAAGCGTACGGATCAGATACTTCAATACAGGTCTATCCTTCACCTACAAAGATTCTCCCAGCATCTGGTCCCGCTAAGTTAGAATACTGTCTTATTTATAAAATTCTGTCCATCCTCTGGTGGTGCTGTCATCAGTTTGGATATAGTCCAGATCTTCTGGCTCCAGTCGGCTAACGATATGTAACACTGTATGAAAACATGACCTCGACTTCTTCCATTCTCAGCTCAAAAAGACAAGTCGCTATTGTTGGATTTGAACACCTGTGTGTTTTTAATCTCCTGCAAGCTTAAGGAGTTCATGAGAGCCAAGGTCATTTCCATACTCTGTGTCACAAATCACGCGCTTGCGAAACACTGACCATTGTTGCCCCGTTTCCCTCCCGATCAGAGAAGACCTTTTTCAGGCAATATCTCACACTCCCTTTATAATGTCTTATCACTTTAAAGGGGTGATAGAATGCAAAACTGATTTTACTCTGTCATAGTTGAATAATGACAGTTTGGGTCAGGGTACTAAAGTATAATCCGTTTTTCGTTTTAAACCAAAAACGAAAAAACAAAAAAACGGGTTGATGTTTCGTTTTTGGTTTCAAACCAAAAATGGAAAAACAAAACTATGAGCTCCGTTTTCTCGTTTTTCCAATGTCCATACAAATTAAAAATTAACTGGAAAACTGCTTGTTTTTCAACTGTTGTTTTTTTGTTATTCATTTTTCCGTTTTAACCCAAGAGCGAGAATATGGGCTCATTTTTATAATGTGCATAATCATTGAAAATCTGATGGAACACAGGTCTCGTTTATAATGTTATTTTGGTCTTACGTGTTAAGTCAAAAGTTGACTAAAACCCATGCGCTCTGGACAGGAAGTAACATTAACTATGTTTCTTGCGATGGTACCCGTATCTCATTCACCAGTGAAGAGCTCGTGAACTTCAGGGGAACAATACCATCAGACTTATTTCCCACTTTTCTTCTCCCTTCACTGGAAATTTTGGACATTCTGGTCAAAGGTGCGCTCACCTTTGCTCATGCAGCGAAACGCCGGAGGAGAGGGAAACGGGCCGGTGTGCTTGTGCGTCTCCGCCAGCGAGGATTACGCACACCATTACCGGGAATATTCCTCTCTAACGTGCGCTCACTGCCCAACAAACTGGAGGAACTACAACTGCTGTTGGTCAGAAACAGGGACTTTTTCTCATCTGCTGTTTTGTGCTTCACGGAGACGTGGCTCTGTGGATTAATACCGGACTCTGCGCTGCAGCTGGCAGGCTTCCAACTCTACAGAGCGGACAGAGACACGGACCTCTCCGGCAAAACTAAAGGTGGAGGAATCGGTTTCTACATCAATAGCGGTTGGTGCAACGACGTGACAGTGATCCAGCAGCATTGTTCTCCTAACCTGGAATATTTCATTATAAACTGTAAGCCTTTTTATTCACCCCGTGAGTTCGCGTCATTCATCCTGGTCGGTGTTTACATCTCACCGCAGGCCAACGTGCAGGGACGCGCAGCGCATGCTTGCCGACCAGATTCTGTGCGTGGAGCGGACCAACCCGGAGTCCCTAGTTATTGTCCTTGGTGACTTTAATAAAGGGAACCTCACTCACGAACTCCCTAAATATAGACAGCATATTAAATGCCCGACCAGAGAGGAGAACATTCTGGATCACTGTTACACCACAGTCAGGGATTCTTATCACGCCGTCCCCCGTGCTGCACTGGGACACTCTGACCACGTCATGGTCCACCTGATCCCCACCTACAGGCAGAAACTAAAGCTCTGCAAACCTGTTGTGAGGACATCAAGGAAGTGGACCAGTGAGGCTGTGGAGGATCTCCAGTCGTGTTTGGATTCTACTGACTGGGATGTGTTCAGGACTGCTACCAACAGTCTGGATGAGTACACAGAGGCTGTGACGTCATACATCAGCTTCTGTGAGGACTGCTGTGTTCCATCATGCACCAGGGTGAGTTACAACAATGACAAACCCTGGTTCACAGCCAAACTCAGAAGGTTAAGGCTGGCTAAGGAAGACTCGTTCAGGAGTGGGGACAAAGACAGATTTAAAGAGTCAAAGTACAAGTTTAGCAAGGCGGTGAAGGAGGCTAAACGACGATACTCTGAGAAACTCCAAAACCAGTTCTCAGCTAATGACTCTGCAACTGTCTGGAAAGGACTTAGGCAGATCACCAACTACAAGCCTAAAACCCCCCCCCCACTCCTTCGATGACCGACACCTAGCCAACGACCTGAACTAGTTCTACTGTCGATTTGAAAGACAAAAGGTCAGTCCTGACACCATCCCCCACGACACCTCCCTACAGCTACAGCCACTGTGCATCACCTCCACCTCACCCACCTCAGCAGGGCCCTGGGCCCCCCCCCCACCAATGCCCTCCTTAAAGGTCTCCACCTCCACCCCCCCTACCCACCTCAGTGACGACTCTCTCCATCCACGAGAGGGACGTCAACAGACTCTTTAGGAGACAGAATCCCAGGAAA
The DNA here is from genome assembly GCA_025617405.1 of Perca schrenkii. Taxonomy (NCBI): domain Eukaryota; kingdom Metazoa; phylum Chordata; class Actinopteri; order Perciformes; family Percidae; genus Perca; species Perca schrenkii. The sequence continues at coordinate 3,543 of JABUOV010000445.1, forward strand.
GCTGCTGGACCAGATGCTGTCTCCCCATCATGCTTGAAGCACTGTGCTGACCAGCTGTCTCCAGTGTTCACAGACATTTTTAACACCTCACTGGAGACATGTCACGTGCCAGCCTGCTTCAAGACCTCAACCATCATCCCTGTCCCCAAGAAGCCAAGGACCACAGGACTTAATGACTTCAGACCCGTCGCCCTGACCTCTGTGGTTATGAAGTCCTTTGAGCGCCTTGTGCTTTCACACCTCAAAGCCATTACCGACACCCTCCTGGACCCCCCTGCAGTTTTGCCTACAGAGCCAATAGGTCTGTAGATGATGCAGTCAACCTGGCCCTCCACTACATCCTCCGGCACCTGGACTCTGCAGGAACCTACGCCAGGATCCTGTTTTTGGACTTCAGCTCTGCCTTCAACACCATCATCCCGGCTCTGCTCCAGGAGAAGCTCTCCCAGCTTGGTGTGCCTGACTCCACCTGCAGGTGGATCACTGACTTTCTGTCTGACAGGAAGCAGCATGTCAAGCTGGGGAAACACGTCTCCAACTCACAGACCATCAGCACTGGATCCCCTCAGGGCTGTGTTCTTTCGCCTCTGCTCTTCTCCCTCTACACCAACAACTGCACCTCCAGTCATCAGTCCGTCAAGCTTCTGAAGTTCGCGGACGACACCTCCCTCATCGGACTCATCTCTGATGGAGACGAGTCCGCTTACAGGTCGGAGGCTGACCACCTGGTGAAGTGGTGCAACCAAAACAATTTAGATCTCAACGCTCTAAAGACAGTGGAGATGGTTGTGGACTTCAGGAAGAACCCAGCCCCACCTGCCCCCCATGACCCTCTGTGGCTCCACAATTAACATTGTGGAGTCTTTCCGCTTCCTGGGAACTACAATCTCCCAGGACCTCAAGTGGGAGCTGAACATCAGCTCCCTCGTCAAAAAAGCACAACAGAGGATGTACTTCCTGCGGCAGCTGAAGAAATTCAACCTGCCAAAGACAATGATGGTGCACTTCTACACAGCCATCATTGAGTCCATCCTCACATCCTCCATCACCATCTGGTACGCTGCTGCCACTGCCAAGGACAAGGGCAGACTGCAGCGTGTCATTCGGTCAGCTGAGAAGGTGATTGGCTGCAATCTGCCGCCGCTCCAGGACCTTTACGCCACCAGGACTCTGAAGCGTGCTGGAAAGATTGTGGCTGACCCCTCCCACCCCGGACACAAACTCTTTGAGCCCCTCCCATCTGGCAGGAGGCTGAGGTCCATCAGGACCAAAACCTCACGCCACATGAACAGCTTTTTCCCCTCCGCCACTAGCCTTATTAACAAGGCCCGGAAACCACCGTGACTCTCCACCTGGCTCTTCATGCCACTGTTCTCTCTGCTCTAATGCTCTTTGCTCTTTATTTATCTATTTTATTTTATTTCTATCTTTATTTTTAATTTAATACATACTGTGTACATATACTTATATTGTTTACCTATACTTATATTGTTTAATATTACATTTAGAGAATGTGTGATGTGCACCAGCAACACCAAAACAAATTCCTTGTATGTGTCAAAAAACGTACTTGGCAATAAAACCCTTTCTGATTCTGATTCTGAACATGTCAAAATAAAAGCATGAGAGCTGTAATAACTGCCAGAAGAACGAGGCACTTTATGAATACATTGTTTGCCTGTAGCTTGTCAGATTAGGCTAAAGTTAGCTATTTAGGGTTATATAAAGTATTTAATTATTTAATAATAATTTTAAAATCACATGAAATCTACGTTCATCTATTATTAGCCTATGTGTGGCAGTTATTGACTAGTTACTCTAATCTTACACCAGCCAGTAAAAAGGCATCTAACACTTGTGTTGTCTTTGTGTTAAATGTGTCATGTTTTCAAAGTTTCCTATAAGAGATATGGGTTTCTTCCAACCAAATTAACCAAAAAAATAAAATGCATTGTTCCCTTCCATGCTCTTCGCAAGTAAATTAATATTCACAAATTGTCATACAATTTGGGGTGTTTTATTCAATGTTATAGCAGTTATGGTCTTCCTGGGCGAATTTTGACCTGGTAGTGCAATAGGGCACTATTGACCTTTACAGAAGATAAACACATAGGACACATACATATTTACAAGTATGTGCATGCACACACACACACACACACACACACACACACACACACACACACACACACACACACACACACACACACACATACACACATACACACACACCTACTTACCAAGAGCCTGGGTCTGTCCAAGGTTTCTTCCTAAAAAGGGAGTTTTTCCTCACCCCTGTCACTTTTACGCATTTATGCATGCTCTTGAGGGGAATCACTGGAATTGTTAGGTTATTATAAATTATACATGTGGTCTAGACCTACTCTATCTGTAAAGTGTCCTGAGATAACTCCTGTTATGATTTGATTCTATAAATAAAATGGAATTGAATATACCAGTCTGTTATAATCCAAAACAACTAATCGTATATCCTCATTTAAACTTAGAAATTAGGTTTAATTGATGTAAATGAGGTCTGTTGACCATGAATGCAAAAAAATAAGTGTAAAATTAATGATTACTTCATGCTTTATGAAATGGTCAATTTTGTTATGCCAATAACATGTATAATGACCCAATTTATAAGACAACACAAGGGCTAAACCACTTGACCACTTAAATGAAAAGGCTTCTTTTTATTGCAACTCTGCAGAATATTCATGTCACATGGTTGACCAACTTAACTGCCATTACAGTTTTTTACAATCACTTTGGCACTAGTTTCAGAACCTTGATGTCATTTTTCAAAACTCTGGACACAAAACTCACAACCAATGATCAAAATGCACATTTTTCAAAACACTAACACTTTTTTCAGTTGCTTGGATACAATACACATAAAGCTAAGATAATTTGTTCATTTAACAAAGATCACCTGTTCAATATGACACAACTTAACATCAAAGTACTACTATTTCAAAAAGCAATACACACATTACATTTCAGATGATTGTCTATTCATTTCATTACAATCGTCTAACTATCGATTCATACAACTGCTCAAAATGATAAGTAAATGTTGCATTACTCTTAATGCATAGTTGTATGGAAACAGCCAAACAATATTCCATGTTTAGATCATGAAAGTTTCAAGATAACGAGATTCATTGTCATCAATTAGCGTGGAGCATGAACCAATTAGACTACATGATTTGTGGATGTAATATTTCATCATCCTTCTTTACTGTAATGTACTACTGTTTATCAGACACTGTTTCTATGGTCTCATGTACTACTACTGTAATGTACTACTGTTTATCAGACACCGTTTTTATGGTCTCATGTACCAACTTTACCGTGATTGACAGTACTGCACTGTATAGATGCAGGTCCAATTCTGCCAACTCGTTATTGATGATTGAGATATATAATTTATATATACTTTATATATAAAGTGCTGTATGTGTATATATATAATTTATATATAAAGTACTGTATGTGTATATATATATATCTATATATATATAGATATATATATATATATATATATATTTGATAAAGCTTATAGTTAGGGAGTGAGGAGTTGCAGTGTTCACCTAACTGGCCCAACTGCTTCTCTTCATAATTGTTAGATTAATAATACATAACAAAGTAGAGGGAGGCAGGCCAGCCAAGCCCGATCCGGCAGGGGGAGAGTTCTAAGCCCGAAAAAGCTACCTCTCCTTATGACCTGTCTCTCTTAGTTACGCTGTTATAGTTACGCTGTTATAGTTCTAGACTGCCGGGGGACTTCCTTCCTTTGACACACTGAGCTGCTCTCTCCTCTCCCTTTCTATTACTATTACTATTACTATTTGCGTGTATCCCGTCCCAGAAATGCTAGTTACTAATCCTAGCTTCTGGGGAGTTTACTCCCCGGAGTCCTTATGTTTTTTCCCCCAGTGTATTTCCTTGGAGAACGTTGGCACCAAGATCCTGGTTCCAGCTGTCGCCGTGGTCCTGCTGCACTCCCTGCTGAGCTCAACGGTGCCCTGCTGCGTCATGCTGCGTCCTGCTGAACCCTGCAGCTTGCCGCTACATCCAGTCACTGTTCCATTATTAATGTGACTATTATCGCCACTGTTCATCACACCCCCAACCGGCCCGTCAGACACCGCCTACCAAGAGCCTGGGTCTGTCCGAGGTTTCTTCCCAAGAGGGAGTTTTTCCTCGCCACTGTCGCACTGCTTGCTCTTGAGGGAATTACTGGAATTGTTGGAATTGTTGGGGCTTTGTAAATTATAGAGTGTGGTCTAGACCTACTCTATCTGTAAAGTGTCTCGAGATAACCTATGTTATGATTTGATACTATAAATAAAATTGAATTGAATTGAATATATATATATATATATATATATATATATATATATATATATATATATATATATATATATATATATATATATATATATACACTGTTCAGTGGCCAGCAGATTAGACTGGGGGTTGTACTGGGCAGGTTCCAGGTATGAAAGTGGAACTGTTTGAATGTGATCAGGTCGTCGTTGCAAATGAGAATTTGAGAATCAAAAAATGAGAATCAACTTACCTGGATACTGTAAATAAGGGTAAATATAGTGTATATATACACATATATATATATATATATATATATATATATATATATATACACTCGTACCACATTGGTCTGTAGTATTCTCTCTACTACTGCAGTACTTTTACAGGGATGTATTTATATGTAGTACCATAATGAAACATGTATCACCTATTTTGTACTACAATATTTAATGATTGTACGAACAATGACACAGTGAAACTATGGGTAGCTTATGTGTGGGTGATCTAAAGTAACCTTTCAATGGTATTTCACAATATATTAGTTTTTTGAACCAATGATTGTGCAAGCGCAAGATGTCTTTAAAGATATGAATGCACAATGCAATGTTTTGAACATTGGACAGCCTGTGTTACAAGTGATGATCGTTTTGAGTTTTGTGTCTAGAGTTTTGAAAAATGACATCATGGTTCTGAAATTAGTAGCAAAGTGATTGTAAAAAACTGTAATTAGCTAGGAAATAGGAAAGAAAAGACTGTAGTGTAAACGTCAAATGCAGTGTACCTCAACTTGCGTGTACTGTAAAAACAAACAAAGGAGTGATAAGGCTACTGTATTCTACATCTTCATCAACTCTGTCTTGTGGATTTGGCCGCAGGTTCTCATCTACATCACAATGGATGTTTTCATTAGCCAAACATCTTGGAAAAACACCTAAACAATGTGGTACAAGTGTATGTATATATATATATATATATATATATATATATATATATATATATATATATATATATATATATATATATATATATATATACACAGCACTTTACAGTATATATAAAGTATATATCTCAATCATCAGTAACGAGTTCCAAGGGCTTGCATCCATACAGTGCAGTACTGTCAATACTGTAAATAGTCTGAAAAAGTGCTAGCCTATGTGAGACCATAGAAACAGTGTCTGATACAGTAAACAGTAGTACATTACAGTAAAGAAGGATGATGAAATATTACATCCACAGATCATGTAGTCTAATTGGTTCATGCTCCACGCTAACTGGTGACAATCAATCTCTTTATCTTGAAACTTTCATGATCTAAACATTGAATATTGTCTGTCTGTTTCCATACAACTATGCATTAAGAGTAATGGAGCAGTTACTTATCATTTTGAGCAGTTGTATTGATAGTTAGATGATTGTAATGAAATGAATAGACAATCATCTGAAATGTAATGTGTAGTACTTTGATGTTAAGTTGTGTCATATTGAACAGGTGATCTTTTTTAAATGAACAAATTATCTTAGCTTTATGTGTATTGTATCCAAGCAACTCAAAAAAGTGTTAGTGTTTTGAAAAATGTGCATTTTGATCATTGGTTGTGAGTTTTGAAAAATGACATCAAGGTTCTGAAACTAGTGCCAAAGTGATTGTAAAACACTGTAATGGCAGTTAAGTTGGTCAACCATGTCACATGAATATTCTGCAGAGTTGCAATAAAAAAGAAGCCTTTTCATTTAAGTGGTCAAGTGGTTTAGCCCTTGTGTTGTCTTATAAATTGGGTCATTATACATGTTATTGGCATAACAAAATTGACCATTTCATAAAGCATGAAGTAATTTATCACTCAATTCTGGGTTACCCCTTTTATCTAACTTCATTCCACTCATTAATTTTAATTTTGCATTCATGGTCAACAGACCTCATTTACATTAATTATACCTAATTTCTAAGTAAAATGAGGATATACGATTAGTTGTTTTGGATTATAACAGACTGGTATATTCAATTCCATTTTATTTATAGAATCAAATCATAACAGGAGTTATCTCAGGACACTTTACAGATAGAGTAGGTCTAGACCACATGTATAATTTATAATAACCTAACAATTCCAGTGATTCCCCTCAAGAGCATGCATAAATGCTTAGAAGTGACAGGGGTGAGGAAAAACTCCCTTTTTAGGAAGAAACCTTGGACAGACCCAGGCTCTTGGTAGGTAGGTAGAAGTGTGTGTGTGTGTGTGTGTGTGTGTGTGTGTTTGTGTTTGTCTGTTTGTGTGTGTGCATGCACATACTTGTAAATATGCATGTGTGTCCTATGTGTTTATCTTCTGTAAAGCTCAATAGTCAGTCCCTCCAGGATTTCGCGGCCTTTTTTTGAGATTGTTGCGGTCCAAAATGCCTGATTTCGCGGGAGCTTTTGTAAAAAATTGCGATAAAAGTTGCGATGTATTTTGTATGTTTGTTGCAATGAAGTTGCGGGAGACAGTGAAAGTTGCAAAAAAGTTGCAATTTTTTTTTTTTTTATAGTTCTTTAAAAATAAAAAGGAAACATGTTTTGGGGAGAATAAAACTATCTTGGGCTGAGTTTTCCTAGTAACCTTACCAAAAAGGCTCAGGATGCTGCAAATGTTGGTATAATATGAAAATGGCTGGTGGATTTAAGACAAAAAAAATAATAATTTATTGAATGAATCAAATTTGAAAATATCTATCAGTGGCTTGTTGATCTTTACATTGTTTCAAATTTCCTAACTTGGCCTGGGACTCCCATTCATACAGTTTGATAAAGTACTGACTTTGACTTATCATTGCACTTACAATAACGAGCGTAGCTGTCCTCAATTTAGGTCATCGTGTCATCTCATCTTTTTCTCCTGCATCCACCGTGTGTGTTGTTTGTGTGTGTGTGTGTGTGTGTGTGTGTGTGTGTGTGTGTGTGTGTGTTGTTTGTGTGTCTGTCTGTGTGTGTGCAAGCGTCAGTCGCGGAGGGAACGGAGCAGTAGCCCCACCCGCTGCAGAGAGCCGACAGCCAGGTTTGAAACGGCAGCGACTTTTAAATCGTTAAAGTCTAAATCGTCGCACGTCTTGCAAAACAGTTTACCCCCGCTTTCGTAAAGACCATGTGGATACTGTTTTTCATGGTCCTTTGCTGTTATTTTTGTTAGTAAATGTGAGATGTTGGCAGCACACATGTCTGCTAGGCATGCTGCTGCATCTTCTGAACAAAACAAGGAAGTGAGTTTGCTGACGTATGAGGACGCTTTGCAGGAGACAGCGATGATTGGTCAAAGTTGCAGAAAAGTTGCGGTGATTGGTCAAAATTGCGAGTCGAACAAAAGTCGCGGTGATTGGTTGAATTCGCGTGAATTGGCGCGATCGCGACATCGCGAAATCCTGGAGGGACTGAATAGTGCCCTATTGCACTACCAGGTTAAAATTCGCCCAGGAAGACCATAACTGCTATAAAATTGAATAAAACACCCCAAATTGTATGAAATTTGTGAATATTAATTTACTTGCGAAGAGCATGGAAGGGAACAATGCATGTTCTTTTTGGTTAATTTGGTTGAAAGAAACCAATATTTAGCCTAATCTGACAAGCTACAGGCAAACAATGTATTCATAAAGTGCCTCGTTCTTCTGGCAGTTATTACAGCTCTCGTGCTTTTATTTTGACACGTTAATGTTACTTCCTGTCCAGAGCGCATGGGTTTTAGTCAACTTTTGACTTAACACGTAAAACCAAAATAACATTATAAACGAGACCTGTGTTCCATCCATAGACTGTTAATATTAGTGGACAGAGCATGTGTGACGTCACCCATTGGTTTGTGGAGAGCTGATGTGAGTCGTCGAGTTTGCGTTTATGGGCGCAGCCATCGTGGTTGCGGATGTGACGTTTTTAGACGAGAAGGAGGAGTGAAGGAGGAGCCGTAGACTGTTGGGCGGTATCTGACTGTATTTTTTTTTTTGAGCAACGCTGTTTACACCCTTCGTTACGTTACACACGTTCACTGGCAATCTGGATGCAACTTCTGCTGAAAGCTAGCATACATAATTCAAGGTAAGATTTAGCTTTGCTAGGTTTTAAATATATCTTTGTCCCATAGTCATATAAGAGGAGTCACATTGTAAAGTAAATGTATCTGAAGTTACCATGTAAATTGTCTGTAACGTTAGCTAGCCACTTATGGTAAAACATGCTAACGTTCATTTTCTGCAAATTGAAGTTTAGCTACGTTTTCCTAATTTAAACGTAGTGTCAGCGAAATGCAAAACGGTGATTGTCAATGCTTATCAATATCTAACGCTAACTATTAGCAAATGTTTAACCAAGTTTCTTAGAACGTTTGGCTAACTGTAATAACCATAAAGCACCGATAAAGTCTTGCTACTGTTAGCAGGTATCATCAGTCTATGGTTGGTGCATTTAGACTTTACATGCTTTTAAGAGCTAACGTTAGCAGAAATAAGATAATTTAACTGAGTTAAAGTTACACTAAAGAACAATACACTGTTGTTAATTCATCTGTATTCTCTTGGATAATTAATGAAGTACAGTTACATGCTAGTGTGCATATATATTTAACTATGAGGGGCTCAAATGGAAATTGATGACTCTTTTTCTTTCTTTCAGAAATAGGAGTGCGGAGAGCCACGATGGTATGTGCACCCAACCCAATGGCAAGTGTTTAGTAGGTAATTGAAAATGCACTAGGTGCTGTTTAATCTATGTAGGGTTATTGTAAATTCATTATAACAAAAGTATGATCACAAATTGCAAAGAAAAAATAAACAACTTATTCAATGTAATAATTAAATCAATGTACCTTATATTTACTGCACTGATATTTTTTAAGTAAGAAAACTAAAACCATACAAGGACATGCAATGTCAATATCTAATTCTAACAGTTTAATCCTATACATAAAATATCTCAATTATATGCCTTATACATATTTCTAAAGTGCTAACTTTTAGGTTTGAATAGTGAACAGAACGCAGAGCCAGGAGTGTGAATTAACAGGTTTAATTTAAAGTATCGAGTCCAGGTTTCTGAGGGGGGAAAAGCACGTCAAAGTTTCCAGGATGGAGAACGGGTCGGTGGTTTCTGGGAAGGAGCGGAGGAAGATAGCAGGCCGGCTAGTGGTGGGGGGTCCAGTGGTGATGGCTGTCTGCTCCGGTGGATGGCAGGAGTGAAGCGGTAGCAGGAGTCAGGTTCCAATGGCAGCTGAGGCACAAGAGAAAGGATAAGGACAGGCAAATGTTTGTAATAGACAAACATGTAGTTAAGGCATGGTAGATCACAATGAATTATATTAATATATGCGCTTGTACATGAATCTGTGCTTCAGTTGAGGACATGCAGTATTAAGTAAACATACTGCTACATGTCAAATTTATCTTAGACAATGTGTATTGTACGCAACACTTTTTTAATGATATGTACATTTTGGTAATAAACAGCACTTGTAAATATAGATTGTAACATGTATGTGACTCATCTTAAAACAGACTAATGTGCTGACAGAAGGTCTTCAAATAGATTAGCAGACACAACTACAGTAAGTGGAACAAAGACATCAGTGTAACAGCATCAACGCATATTCTGGCCCACTGCCCCACCCGGAGACCTCCGTGTCCGAGTCTACGCGTTCCCCCCGCGGCTTTGTCCGAGGGTGAGGGTGATGCTGTGTGGCTGACGGTGATGCTGTGTGGGTGACGGTGATGCTGTGTGGGTGACGGTGATGCTGTGTGGGTGCCCCGCGGCGGGGATGATATTATTTGCCTGTCCTTTGGGCACCTCCGGGTAACGTTGCCCAACTCTCGGGCAGGAACATATATTTCAGTATATTCAAGTAAAAGCAGTCTCTGCTTGTCCTGTGCGAATGCGCCACACAAAACTCAGATGTGAAGGGGTAATTTCTAAATCACACGCAGTCCCAAAATTATTCTAATCCCGTGCGAATATAGGGTTTAATATGACTTTGCACCATAGCATTAATAACTATATCAGGCTTTGATTTTAAGCTAACATTAGCTACCATTACATGTAATGGTAGTGTTAGCTTGCGGGTTAGGGAGGCATGCGCATCGATTAGCAATAACACCAGATATGGTTAAAAATAGATCACCGGCGAGACCGTTGTGCATACCTACTGTATACGACTGTAACGTTAAATATAGCTAGCTATATTTGAATCCGTTTATATGGTCTGCATAATGTTAGCCCGCTAGCTTGGTTAGCAAGGTGCAATCTAGCTAGCAAACTGATATTAATTGGGATGCTAACGTTCCTAACGAAAAACAGTATTTAAAAAAATGTAACGTTACTTACCAGAAAAACTGAACTGCCGACTCCTTTGAGTGTCTTGTCGTCCAACCGAACGCTGAACAAGAAATTATTAGGCAACCAAAGTGTCACAGTCACTACGAAGAAAGCTGGTCAAACTCCAAAATGAAGTTGACGTGCCTTGGATAAGCTTTGCTAAACCTCTTGTCATGATTGACAGGCCGCGAACTGTCAATCACATCATAGCCACGCCCTAAAACACCCTCTGCTTTATCGCCGATTTTAAAATCAACGAGACCATAATTCAAAAATTGAACATCATTCTGTGTTGCAGAAGACTTAAAACTAGCGATTGAGACCATAAACTCATTATGAAGAGGTTTACTGAGGTAATAAATCAAGTGAGAAGTGGGTCACTTTCTCATAGACTTCTACAGAAACCGACCTCCTTTTGCAACCGCACGTGTCGCCCCCTGCTGGAATTCAGATAGAATGCAGGTTTAAGGCACTTCCGCATTTGCAGCACTTTGCGAAACCGGATGGACTGTCCACTAATATTTACAGTCTATGGTTCCATCATATTTTCAATGATTATGCAAATTATAAAAATGAGCCCATATTCTTGCTCTTGGGTTAAAACGGAAAAATGAATAACAAAAAAACAACAGTTGAAAAAGGAGCAGTTTTCCAGTTAATTTTTAATTTGGATGGACATTGGAAAAACGAGAAAACGGAGCTCATAATTTTTTAATTTTGTCCCAAAAACCGGAACCTTTGTCAGCCCATGGGTGTATAAAGAGAACGGTCACGCCCCAACATTTACATAGGCTACACAACTGACTGTCTTCTGAATCTAGCTAGGTCACGCAGATCTCTGCTATTCCATTACAAAATTCACATATGAAACTTTTTTATGCGAGAAATCAATGTAAAGCTCAAATATGGGCTGCTTTACGAAAATGGATGGCTAATTGCAAATTTTGTCCAACTGTGTGTCGGAGTTCAGCGGCCGGTGCTGCCTGTGTTGTTGCCTCGCCGCCCAGCCTGCCTTCCTTCACACACCCCGGCCTGCTATGAGGTACTTGGAGCTCCTTCACGACTGGCAGCCCACAGCACTCCATTTAGAGCTCCAGGGCCTGCAGCTCCCCTCTTCCTGCTAGATAAATGCCCGGTGTGTGTGAGTAAGAGCGCGGTCAGCAAGCTTGTTGCACCAGCAATCTGTTACCACAGGTTCCAGTTAATCTTTTAATGTGTGTAATTATAATGTGTTGAGTTATTTAAACAAACGATTGGGGAAATAAACGCCGCTTGTCCGCGAGTCTCATTGATAGAGCCTGCGGCTGGATGTAGCTCTATCAATGAGAGCTAGCTCCTCCTAGAATTCCTCTGAAATTCACAAATATTCATTAACTTGAAATCGGACACCGTTGTTAGCGTTATAAGACATTTAGGGAGATGTTGTATAAGTGGCGTGACGAAATTCAAACTGTAAATATACAGAAATTACGCCAAAATGAAGCTAACTATCCCTGATTTGTAGCTAGCTACACATAGCTAGGATTGAAGGGACAGTCATAGCTAACAAAACCCCCACTGTTCACAAAAATTCATTAACTTGAAATCGGACACCGTTGTTAGCTTTATAAGACCTTTAGGGAGATGTTGTATAAGTGGCGTGATGAAATTCAAACTGTAAATACAAAGAAATTACGCCAAAATGAAGCTAACTATCCCTGATTTGTAGCTAGCTACACATAGCTAGGATTGAAGGGACAGTCATAGCTAACGAAACCCCCACTGTTCACAAAAATTCATTAACTTGAAATCGGACACCGTTGTTAGCTTTATAAGACCTTTAGAGATATGTTGTATAAGTGGCGTGACAAAATTCTAACTGTAAATATAGCTAGTTATGCTGACAGCCAGCCAAGATTAACTGGAACTGTTGTAAGAGATTGCTGGTGTAACATGCTCGATCACCGCGCTATCACTCTCACACACGGGCCATTTAGCTAGCAGGAAGAGGGGAGCGGCAGGCCGGGGTCTGTGAAGGAAGTCAGGCCGGGCAGTGAGGCAGCAACACAGGCAGCACCGGCAGCTGAACTCCGACACACAGTCTTACCAAATTTGCAATAAGCCATCAATTTTCGTAAAACGATTTCTCGCTTAAAAAAGTCTCAGAAGTGAATTTAATAACGTAATAGCTGTTACGTTATTATTATTATTGTTTCTATGTAGTTTGCTCAAACCAATCAGCGCGTAGCTCATTCTGAATATTCATGAGCATACCATATTTGGAAGAAAAGCTCTTGTTCCAAATAGAGCCATATTCACAGGGTAGTTAAGGGCCTAATAAAATAGCATTCGGGCAATTTTCAGCCTAACCAATGTTACATACACACACAAAAATAGAGGTACGAGACAAGAACAGTTTTGTACTTACGGGTACACTTTTGAAGAATGTTCCCTCAAAAGTACAATATTGGTCTTTAAGAGGTCAAAAGTGTACCTTTTGACTAACAGAAAGGGTACAAAGTGACTTAAAGAACAAATTTGTACCATTTCAAGGGGTACATGCAGCATTGAAGTAATTGTAGTATTATAGGCCTATTAGTAGTTATAGTTGAGGTATTTAGAACTATTATTATTATTATTGTTCTATTGTTGTTGTTAGCCTCTTATTATTGGCATCATTTCTACAAAGCCTGCATTTATGCTAAATTTTAGCTCAATGTGAAACATAAGACTACTTTGTTCTACAAATCTGTTGAATTCTCAGCTCAGTTTTGGATTTACAGCCTCATTTGAACGTGGCGTTTTGTTTTGAGCTCAGTCAGTTTGGAAAAGCCCGCCTCACACAAGTATGTGGAGGCAAAAGGAAGGAGAAGTTTTAAGGCCGTATTTCCCTCATCAGTGCCACCCAGAAGATCACAAGAGAAGAGAACAAGTGGCAAAAATATGCTTCAACCTGCCATCACTGTTCAGCTCAATAAATTGTCTCTGCATTTCTGCCGACAGACAGATCACATCCTGTGCAGATAAATGGGTCCCATTACCCACCTGAACTAGTCTTCTAAAATCACTGTAAATCACAGTTCAGTCAAAAGTTTAGAAAATAAACACACAGTAACATAAAATGTGATTATTTACTGAAAACAAATCCTAATTGTTCCGCCGAAATATAGTTCCCCAAGATAGCACACTGGTTGCCAAGTAACAGCAGCGCACTAATACCAGAGACGTCAAACTAGTGCTGAGCAGGACAGACAGCAGCAGTCAGTTCATGATTCAACTGTTTATTAGGTATGTCACTCAGGGGTCTGTCCACAGAGGAACTTTTATGAATCGAAATTTCAGAGGAGGAGGCTCAGAAATTTAGAGGTAAGTAAAGTTTGAACTTCATAACTATCACCAAAGACGAAAATGTAGCTAACATCAGAGCTATCATTAGCATTGGTATCAGTAGTTAGCTAGCTATCTAGCTAGCTAAGTTTGTTCACTAACGTTAATTCACTTACTGTAGCTAAGCTATACAATGCTGTCTCTTGAACTGCCAAAAACATAGTAAGTAAAGAAAGTTATCGAAAATATTAGTTAGCTTACATAATTAAGTCAGCCATTGCTAATGTCAAGCTAGCAAAGGTACATGGTCTCCCGCGCAAAGCTCCAACAAACAAAAGAAATCACCAACGCCCGCGAAAACTCTGAATTTTAAGTATACAAGTTATTATTTGGTATTTATCTTATTCACTAGCTAGTGTTTACCTTACTTGGTGCTTATTTAGCTATTCATGTTTCCATTTTTATTACAACAAAACAAAGGAAAAAAAAAAGTTTGTCACATTTAATCTTTTGAATTGGCTTAATTAATTTTCTCTACAAGTAGCTAGCAGCCTTTTATCTGCTGCGTAACGCAACACACAGGTTTTTAATAATTAGTCAGTAAACTCAGCATTGTCTGAAGCAGGCTGGAAACTGCACATTTATTTACAGTTAAACACATTTTGCATCCAGTCCGTCACTGTGTTTTCACTTGAAGTCGGACCCCAACTGCGGGACACCTGCTGACTGTTTACACACGGTAAAGTTCTCCTTCGCTACGATGGATTTCCGTCATTCAGAGTTCACAGAGGCGACTTACTTATGTTATGAGATCAATGTAGATCGGAGGAGAACAAAAAAGTGTAGGCTGATTTTTATTGATTGAGATTGTCACACTCTACAGCCAATATAATCGTTTACAGCGTGTGCGCGCCAGACCAATGACAGTGTAGTGACCCACACACGGAGCGGTGCTGAAGTTTAGCTGCTTAGCTAGCAAGGACTCGTCGCGCTGCTACGTTATCAATTAGTTTTTGACTTTAGTCAACACGTGAGAACTCGTCTCACTGTTGTGTGCTACATGTATGAAATAACAACTAGCTATAGTCTGCACTTTGTCTGGGGTGTGTCTGTGTAAACGACTTCATTCAGCGTCTCTCCCTATATATCTATGGTCTCTCCCTCCCCTCTGGCACCGTGAGTTACCATGGTTACAGGAACGCCCTGAAACTTTATAATGATGATCAATAAGAAGTTTTTGGTTAGTTTGACTGTACAAAATCATGAATGTAGCCTGATTGTAGCTTGATGCTGAAATCTTGTATTCTAACATATAGAACAAATGTAAAGCCTCAGAGCTTTGATTATTAACAGTATGTTAATGATGACAGAAAAGTGATAACTCGCCATCAGACTGACAAGGCTGCAAAAGTTGCTGTTTGTATGATGTCTTTTTTTGTTAATTGATAAGAGGCTTACTTTAAACAATATTATTCATAATAATTAATGATGATGATGAGAAGAAGTAGAAAAATAATGTACTAAAGTTCTGTAGATGGTTGATTATTTGAAAGAGTAAAACAGTTGCTGGAGATATATAATGATTATATACAGTTTTTTTTTTACTTTATTTACAAACCACATCACAGCGAGTTGCAAAAAGAAAGGTTTTTTTTATGAATTGCATCAGTCACTATCTGTATGTTCAGAGTTTCAGTGCTTCTTTTAATGGCTTTTTCCTTTACATTTCAGACAATGATGTGGATGGAGAGAGTCTACTGACTGCAGACTCACAGAAAATATGATTGCATATCTCTTTGACAAGTCTTTCAAAAAGCAGCTAAAACTCAGAGACTTCACACACCGCTACAAGAAGGTCACCCTTACTTTGGAAGTGGCCAAACCAGAACAACAAACATGTGAAGCTCCTGTGTCCCCAGCAAACCAGAGGTAATAATGTATTCATTATGCTATTTTTTTCACCATTTCTCTTTCTCTTTTTATCTTGCGTTGAGGTGTTGTTGTCCTAATCTGATAATGCTGCTCTTCTGCTGTATTGCTGTTTGGAATCTACTTGCCACAGACTGCCTGCAGTCATTTCCATTCCACAATTTCCACAAGATGTCCAGAGCCGCTTAGATGCTAAAGAACCGGTCCACAAGAAACAAAAGTACTGTAATAAAATTATTGGGACTCTCTATGACATGCTGTCACAGTGTACAATGTAAGTGTTCCTTTCCAAATATCATACCGTAATATCATAAATCGTTTTTTAAAGATAAAAACATAAAATGTAATATGTTCTATATACTGGTATTTTACCAGTTTATTGTAGTTTTTATAATTTTTCACCAGATGCACGCATGCAAACTTGTCACATTGTCACCCCGGCACACATACACACACACAATTACACATGCACTGAGTGAAGTCAGTGAACCAGGTGCAGTGAAGATACATTTTACTTGAGTTTATGACAACTACACTTGTTACTGTAAATGCAATTAAACCTTTGCGAGTAACTACCAATACTTTATCCATACACCTGTTCAACACACATACATTTAAACAGGTAGAAAAGTGATATTTTAATTTGCAGTCTCTTATCCACCGCAATATGGTAATGTGGTTTGTTTTGTCACTGTTTGAGACAGGTATCCAACCAACTCGGACTACATTCAGGTCGTTAAAGCGTTGATTGTGAAGAAGCCTTTCTTAAGGGATGTACACGTGAATGGTTATGTAAGTACCTCTCCTTTGGTCTCTAATTTTAACAGATTTTAGATTAACAGAAGTATGCATAATTACCTTTTATGATATCTGTTTGGAACAACCAGCATACCTGGCACAGCCAACTCAAGAGAAAATTCAAAACAGAACGGGCTCCACTAATCAACAATGAGGAAGTAAAACGGGTCAAAGAGAAGTTTCGGCAAGCAAGATCACTGCACTGTAATAAATGTCATGTTAGTTTAACTTGGAAATGCAAGTTCCCTTGCTGCCTTGAAAATCAAAGTTCACTCAACTTGAAGACTGCCTTTGTTTCAACTTAGAAATTAAAGTCAATGATGTTGATGTAACTACAGTGTTCTAGTTTTGTTAAAGTTGTTCTTTTAGTTGATTTAACTTTGTATTACTTGGTTTAACTTCATACTTTAAGTTAAAACAAATCATTTATTTTCTTTAATAATGCCAGAAACCTTCCTTGCCTAGTATAACAGACATACCTTTCTGCTTTATTTCAACTCACACTTTCAAGTTAAAACAACATAACCACATTTATAGCGGAGATAGCGTGGGTGCTTGGGTGGGGCCACCCCAGGGCCCCGTGCAAAATAGCGGCCTCTCTGCTGATCTTGTGTCACTTGACATAAAATGGCCGCTAGTGAAGTGACACGCCGCAGATTAATGGCTGAAGGAAGCCCATTACTGCTCAACGTCTAATGCTGTAATACTCCACCTCTTATCAAACGTAACAGTCACTTAACTCATGGTTACAAATGTAAACCAGCACAACAATGACAATTACCAGGCAACAAAACACTACATTCTAAACACACGTTTAATAAACGGAATTCATAAAGTTACATTTGTATTTCGAACAAACTGCAAACTTTTCAGCAAATTTTAACAAAACTCTATTTACCGCCTTGCATCATGGGAATTGGCCAGCCAATGAACCAGTTGCAGTCCTGACTGCAATTGGTTGATTACTTAACTTACATACCTAAGTTCAATCAACACATACATTTTTTTAAATAGTCAACCCAACGAATAAATGCAAGTTTAACTTTCAAAAACTTATGAAGTTGAGTTCAAAATCGACAACTTGTATAAGCTCGTTCAGTTAAAAATAAGAAATAAGTGGACATAACTAAATGGGTCTGTAATATTTTACAGTGTGAAGACCCCATCTCTAGTAAGTCCCCTCAATCTCACAAAAGCTAAGGCAAGATCATATTGTCATATTGTGTGCACATGATCTGTAACCAGTGATATCTGCTTTGATAAAGGAATCATGCATTGTGGGGGAGGATGCAACCTCTGTTGAGGCTCATATCAAGGTACTGCTTGAGCAATACAGAAAGTTGCATCCCGACGTGAATTTGGTGAAAACCGTTGCATGGAGACGCCGAGAAATAGCAGAAGGAATGTCAACTGAAGATCTCTTGAGGAGATATCCATTCCTAAGAACATCTGCAGGGGTAAGAACAATTAAGCTGATGCCAACTTCAGCTACAGTCAGTGCTTTAAATTGCTCCCAGTCTATATATTAACACTTAACAGAAATTCTAAAAACAAAAAAGAAGGTTCATATAGACTTCTCCTACAGTTGTAATTAATTTCCGTTAGTAAGATTTTACTGCAGCTGTCTTGGCTGCCACTACAGCGTTACTCAGAAACATCAAAGTGTTGATAAATGTTGTTTATATACTTAATACTTAAATACAATACCTTTCTTTCCCCTATTTTTCTTTTTAAAATCTCAGTTGTGCGATGAGGTTGATGCCATGCACCCCTCTCCAGTCAACATATGCCACTGCATCAGTGAGAACTTCACATCTATTCTCCCAAATATGCTGAAACTTGTCAAGGATTCGCCACTGAAAAAACTCAACATGGAAGCAGGAGAGGATGCCTTGGCTGAGGATATAAAAGGTACTAATTTGAGCACATACAACTAGTTAATTTTGCTCCATCATTGTGTCAGTTGTGTGCAGTCCCTTTTTTAAAGAGACTGGGTACAGTTCCACTGAACTGGTATTGTACTGACATGATACATATTGCCTGGATGCAAGGACCCTATTGTTAGTGTCTTTTTTTTGGGATTATTATTCTACCGCCTCTGAGCCTCAATTTGACCCCCCAAACCTGCTCAATAACTCACCAAATTTGGCAGGCACATCAGGTCTGGCGAAAAATCCCGCCCAACGCTGCCTGCAGCTTTAATACTCATTTTGTTTTTGAGATGTTACATTTTTAAATTTAAGTATCATAGTATAGTTCAAATTAGGCACCATTTTCTCACATGGAGTTTTTGCTCAATCCCATCCACACTAATAATACTGCTCGAGGGCTGTAATACCTGTCTAGTGTGTTAATCTGTTTGTGGCACCCAGTGGGTGTATAATGCAACATTATATCTTCATGATGTTTAATTTGTTTATTTCTTACATTTTAAAAGCTAATACATTTTAGTTAATGTACTGAACCTGAAGTAACATGCGGTAGCCTGTCTATGGGAATTTGCATGTTATTAGTATCAACCAACATTCGTTGAAATGCATTAAAATTGTAAAATCTGTTTGACCTAGGAATTGACTTCCTCTTGCCATCCATATTCAAGGAGAAGATTGAGGATTTCATTATCCTTGGACAGGTAAATACCTGGTGTCCTGCATAGCCACTAGTCATAAGTTAATGTTCTTTTAGATCACTGTGCACGCTTTATATCGTTCTTGTTATGTATGCTAACATTTCTTTTTCTCTTTTGTAGAATAATCCTCAAACTCCATATCCAACCATTCAGCTGAAAGCACAAGGGTTGAAATATGCCCTCTCCAGACAGTGCCAGAGTGTGGTCAATGTCGAGGGAATTGAGGTTTGTTCTTGCACTTCGGTGGATGAGGCCTTCATTGCAGCCTTCTGCATGTACTTTGTCTTCAACATGGCATATCCTGGATACTTGAAAAAGACACTGACCCTTCTCCAGAGGCGCATCGCAAACATCACGGGGGGTGGAGACAATTCCCTGCCGGTAACTGTAACTCGACTTGTCAACCTTCTTCATTGATCATGCCTGGACTGCATCAGTATACAAAATGCTCAAAGAGGACCTTTACTGTTAGGAAACTGATTCATCATATCGGACTTGTACATGCACACAACCCTCATTTCAGCATAACCTGTGTGATAAGTAACTGCCAGTCTGCTTTTTCCAATATCATTCTTTTAGGCGGCATGTTTATTGAAAACACAAAAAATATTTCTGATTGCTCTAAATTAACTGAACATGTTGAAGAAATTGTTGAACACACACATGCAGTTGAACAGCCCACACCACCAAGTATAGACACTGCTTGAAAATGTAAGAAACCATTTTCATTCTCAAGTGTACCGAAAAAAATAATCTCCCTCTCTGTCCAACAAGCTATTGTTGATGACCTAAATTTTTTATAATTTTTTCAAAGATCTGTCAATGGTGTCAAATATGCCCCTGAGGATGTTTTTGTAGTAGATCATGTACACACTGAAGCCATCCCTTTTATTCTTGAAAATTAAGTACCGTACATTCTGAACGTTGACATTTTTGGGTGTTATGTGGAAAACGGTTACTGCCTTGATCTTATGACAATTGCTTCCATGCTTACCATGTCACAGTTGACAATGACTGGATTCTGCTCAGTCCAGGAAATGAGTTAGACCATCAAGCTCTTGACACATATTTAGTTGATGATAGACTGTATGTTTCCTTGAGGTATTCTGTATAAATATGTTCTATCTAAATATGTGTTACTTTGAAGTATTCTGCATTATGTTAATGTGACTGCAATCTTTACATCTTGTTATGTTATGCATTGACATTGATTCATTTTATATGTAACTATTGAATTGAATGAATTAACATTTTTACAACATAAATGCTGCCATGTTTATCTGAAAACATATTTTCATTAATAAATGGTAAAGAAGCAATTATTGTGTAGACATTTCTGGTACATTTTTGTCTCCTTAGAGTCCAGAATAGCTTGTCGCTGGGGGCGTACCCTTATATAGTACAGGAAAGTACCCTTTCAATGGGGTACATTTTTGTACCTTATAGATTAAAGGTACATTTATGTCTTGCAGGGTAAACAACTGTACTTAAACTGGTACAGTTTCATAAGGTACATAAATGGACCAGCACTGAAAGGTACACAATTGTCTCTCAAAAGGGTACGCCCCCTGCGACAAGCATTTGTACCGATTTAGGTACAAACTGGTACCTCTATTTTTGAGTGTGTACCCCAGTAGGAGACCTTAAGGAACAGTGTAAAATACCCTATATAATCATTCTATCACCCCTTTAAGGAACAGTGTAAAATACCCTATATAATCAATCAATCATTCTATCACCCCTTTAAAACCAGATGGTCTCTCATATCCCAGTGAAACGGGGGCAACAAAGCCAGCTTCATGAACTCTACAAACCTATTATTTTACACACAAAATATATTGAATGAAATGAAATGTTGAGGTACTTGTACGTTACTTGAGTCTTTTTTTTTCATGCCACTGGTATTAGTACTTTAACTGCAGTAAAGGGTCTGAATACTTCTTCCAGAAGTGAATCTAGGACAGCGGATGTTTTTCTTGCAGCTGAAGGACTGGGAGGATAAAGTTAGCACGACGACGCTGACGATAGGTTTCCACACAACGAAATTTCGCTTTGCTCTCATTGAGGTTGAATGGAGACGAAATTCGCCCCGATTGAGCGAGATGAGAGCGAATCGCCGAGGGGAGCAAAATAAAGTTGACGAAAGTTTAACTTTATTCAAACGAGGACCAGTCGAGAACCAATCAGGTCCGTGTGTTTGTGTTTGGAGGCGGGAGTTACAAAAAAAGTCTGACCAAGATGGCGGAGGTTATCAGCGCCGTATCATGAAAATTTTGATGTGATTAAAATGTTTCTACATGAACATCTGTACTTCTATCAACACGAATTGTGTTTTATATGACACACGAACTTAGTTAGGGCACATACACCACTAAATAGATCACTGTATATGTTAGTTTAAACACGAACTTTTCAGCTAGCCGACAGGCTAATCGCTAGCATGTTCGGACATTGGATTTCATTGTAGCCTAGCCAGGTAGCTAGCTAGGCTACTTGTGCATTTGTTTGATTACATGTTTTGTTGGCGAACATTGACGCTTGTAGCAACACGGATTGTTGTTTATATGTCACACAAACTTAAACAGGGCAAACACACACCACCAAACGGACCACTGTAGATAGTTTAAACACTCAAAATGATTCAGCTAGCTGACAGGTCACCCGCTAGCATGTTTGGACATTGCATTTCATTGTAAGCATAGCAAGGCAGCTAGGCTACATAGCCAGGTTACCAGAGCATTTATGAACATTTGGCCGATGGTTTGCTGCTGTGCATTTTTACCGCCCTGTCTTCTGACAGCCTGGGATATTTAAAAACATTTAGCAGTCTTGCGTGTTGTTTTCGCGACCACGCCCCCGAGGCAAACTTTCGCTGGCCGAAATTCGCGAGGTGTTTCGCTGTGTGGAACCCTACCGTGAAGTTGGCATCCGATTCGCAGCTTCCGATTTGGCAGTTAAGGGGAAATTTAAGGGGAACTTAAAACTATCCGATACATTGCTAAGTGACTGATCCTCTGTTTTTTAACCTCTTACTGTATTGAATGAGTGTTAGTCATTAAGGTAAATTATTAATTATGTCTAAAACACACTTTTGGATTTGTGAAAGCTTTATGAGAACACAATAAAGGGAGATTTCACCGTTTTTTTTCATATATAGACCACATTGGACCAGGTCCAGATTCAAAACCACAATATCAGTTTTAAGTTCCCCTTAAATTTCCCCTTAACTGCCGAATCGGAAGCTGCGAATCGGATGCCAACTTCAGCCTCTTCAGGAGCTAGCTGCATGCGGCTAACAGGCTAACGTTAGCTTAGCGTGATGATGAGAGCAGTTAGATTGTCAGACTAGGGCTGGGCGCTATGGCTGAAAACTGTATCACGATATAAGTGTTTCATATCGGTCGATATCGATAATTATTGATATTTTTTATGACCTATTTAAAATAAGGACCAGGAGAAAAATATATTAAATTTAAACATTTTTATTTTAAACTTAACCTTCCTCTGATTATAATCCCCTCAGTTATAAAAGCAGAAATGTCAACACAACCATGGAAATCACTCAAATAATTAAAATGTAAACATAAGTCTAAAATCACAGTGAAGAAAGAATAAGTAAGAACTGCTTAATAAGGTGTAATAAAATGGTGCAAAGTGTTAAATATAAACATAGAGAAACCTGAGAAGAACTATTTTCTGCAGGTTTAGTGCTAGGTTGGTAACCTGGCTTCTGGACAGTGCTCAGCACGTCTGCCTCCGTTATTTCTTTGTAGCGTTTAGTAAGGCGCTGATGCAGAGTACCTCTCCATGGTGGTCTGCTGCTTGTGCCGTGTTGCAGCTGCAGATGTTGTTGGACGTTGATGGCGAATACGGCTGTGCCCCAAAGTGTGAGCGCGGCTAAGGTGGTAAAACAAGTTTGCGGTAGTGTTGGTGGGGACGACGGTCAGACTTATAAAATCCCAAAACTGCCATACTGACTTTTCCTGTTTTATCAACAATTTCCTCGCTCGCTGCGGCACTCACTTTCCACTTATCACTCCACGCCGACTCTGTTATTCAAGAACACGAGACAGCGATGTGGCGCAACCAAACATGATACTGTTACATGATTGGCTGTTAGAGTGTCACTCCCTACGTTGCTAGGTTACCAGAGAGTGAGTGCCTTTGTTCGTGCAACCAAACTTGCTTTGCAACTTCTGGTTTATTCCGAAGAAGAAAAACAAATTATCGAACGTTTTATCGACCGCATTTTCTATTGATATTGATTACGTGTCTATCGCGATACATATCGTTATCGTTTTATCGCCCAGCCCTATGTCAAACTAACCTTCTCCCCGCAGCTTGGTCTCCTCCGTGTGTTCCCGGTGTAGCTCCATCTCTGATGAACAGACTAAGAAACGCTGTTTGGGATTCCCTGATCTGGATTCAGCTAACGGCTTCTCTCCTCACTGCTCCCGCTGCTCAGCACGGGCAAACAACAACAAACACCACTTCCGGGTGGACCGCTGTCAAAATAAAAGCCTCATTATTCTATTTTCACTTTTTTGTGTTGATTTCTTTCATGAGGATATGTTTTGTTACCTTTAAAAAACCCTGTTTTACCAAAGATTATTAGAAAAACTGATGGATTGATCTATATTTATTTAGATATGTTTATAGCCTTTGTTTGGTAACCTACATTTGATGTATTAGCCTACTTGAGTTGAACACACACATACATACACACACACACGCACACAAACGCACACACACTCACACACACACGCCCACACAAACACACACACACACACACACGGCAACACAAACACACACACACGCACGCACACACACAAACACACATGCACACGCAAACACATACACACACACCACACACACGCACACAAAAACACACACAAACGCTCACACACACACACAAACACACACACACACACACACACACACACGGGTGTCAAAATAAAAGTATACCTTTTAGTTAGGAAATGTATCGGAGTAAAAGTGAAAGTTTCCAGAAATATAAATAACAAAGTAAAGTACAGATATTTGACAATTCGCCCTAAGTACAATAACTAAATATTTGTACATCATTACATTACAACACGGTTGGTTCTAAATATAATCTTATGAACTTCTAGTTTGACTTAGTTAGTGTCTTATAAGAGAACTAAGAGAAGTTCTGTAGCTTCATTACAGATGTTTGAATTAAAGAGGTGCTATGCAGTTTTGGCCATTTCGCTTTTTGCTCGCAGGTTTCTCTATAGAGCTCCCCCTACAGCTTTGGAAAAGATATTTGGCAGCTCCTATGTTTACTGTTGTCTGACTCCTCGCTCGGTCAGTCTGCTGTTTCCTCTTTCTCTGTTCCTCCGACAATGGTTTCCTAGCTTTGACGATAGTGTGAAACACTCCATCGCTATCTTGTTAGCTGGTTCCTGAATGGGCGTATGTATGCAGTGCCGTGAAGCAATTCAATACATTGCGAGGCCTGATATCTATATTTTTCCACTCAAAGGTGCTAGGGGGGAGCTAGATGACCACCATTCAACTCGAAAAAAGTCATATAACTATTCCAATGACTCAGAAGCTGTTCAGTTAAGGTAAATTAAGCTAAAAAAAAAGCTGCATAATTTCCCTTTACAGTTTTTTCCGATTGCTAAACGACAGTGGGCACAACTGGAGTCACGTGTGCAAAACTCAAACTACAGTCTGCATTACCAAGAGTCACCTGAGCTAAACAGTTCACATCACCTGCAAAACTCATTCAAAGCAACACAACTCTTAACACACAGGCTCAGTGCAGCCACACACTCAGCACAGTCCTCACTGAGATAACACACACTGTCACGCAGAACACACTGAGGGTAAAAACACTAGCGTCAAACACCAATACAGAAATTACAAACTTTTTCATCTTTACAGTTTGAACAATTTGAGTGACTTGACACTACTCAACAGTTTATTTAAGGAAAAAATATAGATTGTATAGCATACCAATTTTTACATAAGGTAAACAAGAAGCAATGAAAATCAGCAGTTTTCTTCAATAAAGTATTTTGTCTCTAGTAATTTATGGAATTACTGGAGAAAAAAAACTAAAGGTACATACGTAACAGTACCAAAGAATAGTGTGACTAATCCTGCCTCGCTCCAGCATCATGTGGCAGGTTTTCTTCATCAAATTGGATGTCTGCATCATCTCTAAATACAAATGAATGTGGTGTTTCTATTGCTTTCACCGCAATTACTTTCTGAAAAACAGTAAGAACGCAGTTTTACTATTGTAAAGATATAGTGTTTTTCACTTTTTTATAGCTGTGTACATAACCTCAGACATCTTACCTGGACATATTGGTATCTTTGCTCTTTTACCTGTTTCTCTCAAACAGTACAGTGTATAATTGTTTCATTCTTATTTGGTGTTTGTATAGAAAAAAAGGCTTTCTGAGCTTTCTCTGTATAAATACCGTATATGTTCACTAACTAGTCTAAAATAAGACACCTGCTTAGGCTTTCAGCTAAAACTGCAATCAGCAGTGTTTGATAGCCACCAGACTGAAATCTATTCTGTTTTGAATGTGTGGTTAACAGTTTTGACAGCAGTGTGTCAGCATTTGAACAAAGTGCTGTAAATCTACAGTGTTGTGCACGTTGTGGTTAAAGTCATGGGATAAGTGTGTAGAGTTTTGAAAACTGTGTTCAAGCAATGAAAACCGAACTAGAGTTTGGTCCACGTGAACTGCTGCTGTGCAGACTGTAGTTAGAGTTTTGCACATGTGACTCCAGTTGTGCCCACTGTCGTTTAGCAATCGAAAAAAACTGTAATCGTTTATATTCCTGCATGTTTTTCAGAGGAAATCTGGAACACTTCCGGACATTTATTTTGAAACTCAGCAACTTATCTGCACCGGAAGCTATAGTCTTTACTGCAGCTAACTTCCTAACTTTCACACTTTGAACAAGATGGCGTCTTGCAGAAAGGTGTGTTAGCAGAGTCTTTTTGTTGTGTTGAGAGAGAGGTAAAATGTGTAAAGTCCAGATGCTGAGAGCGTTGGTGGAGCAGCGACTAACTGCGGCTGCTGAAGAGATATTTGGGCTGTTTGAAAGAACGATAGCAGAGTACGAGGAGGAACTTTGTCGTTCAAAAGAGGAGAACGAGCGACAACGGCAGCTACTGGACGCTGTTTACAACCCTCAGCTTCGGTTACACAGAGCAGGTTTGGTCATTAAACCTTCACTTGATCTTTCTCTCCTTCCTGTGATTTCTTCTCTCAGCAACGATATGACAGGAAGTATTTAAATAAGCATTTGTTCTTAAGATCTATTGTAATCTTCGCTCTTTAACAGGCTTTCGCCAAACCCACCAGACTCCATGTTAATAATCAGTACTTTTATCATTGTAAAACACACTGTATTCAAAGTGGACAGAAACACAATAAAACTATCAAAAGCCGTCTAGGTTTGTCTTTCCACTGTTCCAACAATCACCACTCTGGTTTGGTTGAAATTAACCCTCAATTCACCCATGTACATGTGGAAATATGCTGGCACTATACACGCTAAAAGTAATGATTCTTTACATGGAGTCTGGTGGGGGTGGTGATGGTGATTTCGGTGATTTTCTAGATGAACAAAGGTTTATATTTTATAGGTGATGGTTACATAGTAGTAATGTACACATTGGGGTGTTGGTATGAACACACTGTATGGTTATTTGCTATTTACTGATTGATCCTTAACGCACAGTGTTGCAACCACTGCGGCTTAGAGGTGTCTAGTTGAAGGAAATCTGAGTGTTTGTAGGTCTATAACAAGAACAAATACAAGATACAAAAACATAATGAGAATTCAAGTAACCATATACTTAGCTTAAAGAGGTGATAGAATGCAAAACCGATTTTACCATAGTTTGTCATAGTTGAATAACGACAGTTTGGAGGGTAAATAGGACATACATAGAACCGCGTTACATAGATCGCGTTTAACTTTACATAACTATCAAGATGACATTACGTGTATTTGTATGTGATATAGGCCTAATACTTTCTCCTTGGTAATGTAGCATATTAATTTCCATGAACACAATTCTAAAATGCATGAGAAATAAAGGCTTGATAAGTCAAACTTGCCGAGAACCTAGACTCATGTAGTAGCCTACCCTCGGTTACGGTCCTTACGGTCTCGTTCAGTAGCTTGGTGCGCGGTCTCCTTGTGACAGACAGCCTAGCCTAGCTACCATGTAGCAACATTCACTTCTCTAACATTTAACTTAACATAACTACCAAAATAACATTTGTGTATTTGTATGTGATGTACTGTACTTCCCCATCGATAATGTGTGAATTGCCGTGAACACAATCCTCTAAGATGCACCAGAAACAAGGCTCGGTTAATAACTCAAACTTGCCGAGAACCAAGACACCGCTTGATTACCGGTTGCACGGTTACATTAGACTCGAGCGGCCGGCAGGTTGCACGGTTACATTCGGTCTCGTTCGGCATAGGGTCTAGGCATTAGTAGCTAATTTCCTGATTGATTCTACCACTACCACTCCAGTCCAGTGGAGGCGCTAATTAGCTAGATTACAACACACACAGTAGCAGAAGAATACCAGCTACACAACGGCCAACCATTGTTATAATGCCAACCATAGATATATATAAAGCCTAGATGTCTCATCCGCGCTGCTGGCCAATGGAAGTCGACGTCCGCACCTGGCGGCCATCTTGCCACAGTCAGCTCGCTCACTCATAACATTGAGTTGTAATGGTGCATTTACTTTTTAAATAACCATAACTTGATCAATTTTGTACCGATTTTCAATATGTTTAGTTTGCTATAAACGTCAGAGATGTAGTAAATGACACTGCATAGGCCTACTTATGAATAATTATAACCATGGACTTTCATATGAAAATAACAAACAGAACAGATAGGTGCAATGAATATACACACGCACAAGGTATTTATGTTAAATCAATATATAGGCTACTAAAACTATAGGCTACTAAAACTCTGTACAGAATGGCAACATGAGATATATATATATATATATATATATATATATATATATATATAATTAGGGCTGGACCCGAATATTCGAATATTTGAATATTCGTTCGGTGGGTTGGTATTCGATTTTAAAATTTGACATTCGAATATTCGTTTTTTTTTATTTTGGTTTATTTATTTTCTGCATTTATCTCTCGTTCACACTCCAGTCCAGTTGGTGGCAGTAATGCACATTTAAGTTGGTTTGCCAACCGCCAATAAACTAGAAAGAAGAAGAAGATACTGTCGGTACACGATGACGCCGCGGCCACTTCGAGCATTTAGCGAGCTGGGCAGAGAAGCTAGCGGCGATAACAAGTGCGGAAATCGAAAACTATTTTGCTTTTTTCCGTTGTGATTCGGCCAGAAACTTGAACATTGTGAGGCAAAGAGATCGTTTTGGAATATAAAGCTCGGATATTACATTTCCTTGGACTCTTGGGGATTTATGAAAATCAAGTTTTGGTCCACTTTGTACCACTTTGTTGCTGAAAGGACAACAAAAACAGGTATGCATGCACTCTCGGCTGCGCAGATTACGGCTAAATTGTTTTATTTTCTTTTACTTTGTAACAGTTGTGTACATGGCTTTATATTTTAAAGATTAAATGCTTTAAAGTTATAAAAACGCTCATGAGTGGAAGTTTTATCGAGGTTACAGCGACGCCCCCAGTCACAAAATGTCCCGTTGACGAGACGGTGATCCTTGAGAGGTTAAAAGTTTATTAATTCTGAACGCGTCTGGCCTGTCTATCTATATTGGACCAAATACGACACTGCTGCACTCCCTTGTGAAGTCGTTTGGATGAAAGGTTCTCAAAATAATCAAAATGCAAACAAACAGACAGACACAGAGAGATTCCTGCCTTTATTAGAGATAATAATATGTTCCGAAGCTTCGAATATTCGATGCTCATTACTACCGAAGCTTCGAAGCTCAAAAAAATGGTATTCGGACCAGCCCTAATATATATATATATATATATATATATATATATATATATATATATATATATATATATATATATATATATTAGGGGTGTCCCTCGACTAAGGATTTACACATTCGAATCAGAATTGACGAATCTTTTCTATAGTCGACTGATAGTCGAATCGTGTGTGTGTGTGTGTGTGTGTGTGTGTGTGTGTGTGTGTGTGTGAATGGGTTGGGAGGGGCACGACACTAGTCAGCAGGAGGGTAACGTAAACCGCAGGCGCGTATGGACGCGTATTTCGCATCCGCCGCATGCATAACCGTCTCTATTTTGGGAACTGTGTATCCTGGCTCAAGTGTGCGCAATAATTCTTTAAAACCTTCACCGTCCACAACATTCACTGGCCTCATTGTGAAGCGAAATAAACTCTGCAATTTTGTCCGGGATTTCTCTTTTCCTTTTCTATTTTCTGGCGCAGCTCCGGTACTACTACTACTACTACTACTACTACTACTACTACTACTACTAGATCAACTGCTGTCGTCAGTCTGATACTGTGGGTGGATCTAGAAAAAAGACTAACATATTTTAAGTCCCAACATATGATATTGCTATACGTAAATTAAAAGCGCCATTATATATGAAAAAGTGAAACGTCTTTATTGGTAATAAACTTACCTGTTTTAAGTGGAAAGCCATGTTTGTTGCTGACGAGTGGTAGGACATGAGCTGTTGGCACAACTTGCATTTTACTTTATTTGGATCATCTTTTACCATTTGAAAGTGCATCCACACTTTAGATTTTCT